>JASCZW010005138.1:0-76105 GCA_034211315.2 Aedes japonicus | reverse complement strand
GGAAGGGTTATGTCACACCAAGTCTCGACAGCAAACACAGTTTTTAGGATGTTGTAAGCTTCAAGCTGAAACAAGTTTTCGTTTATTATGCAAACTTCGCTTAGTTTAATTTAGATTATAATCACTTACAGTTTTAGTGGACGTTATCGTCGAAAATGCGTGCAATCCTATCAAGGAACCACGTTTATCCGGTTGCTGTAAACCGTACATTATAAGTTAGTTTTTAAGTTCAAATAGTTTTAATTCAGAGCACTTACAATAGTCTTCAGTTCAATTCACTAGATTTAGGCACGATTTAATCTAGAATAGTTATTCGGTATAGTTGTAATGTAGATAAGTTTAAATTTAGTAACTACTTTTAAGCACGTTCTATAATCTGGCAAAGCGAAAACTGACAACGTTTCACTCCTCACTCTCAGCCTTTGACGTTTCTTAAGCTCTCCCGTCACACATGACATTCGGTTCAGCAAACCTGCTGATAAGCGTCTCGCTCCACGTCGACGGCGTCGCTGCAACGGGAAGTGTTGCCGTCACATACCCCCGCCCGTAAACCTAGGTGTTGTTCCGGATGTCCTGGATGTGCAATAGGTTTACGTTCCTCTCCGACGTCCAACACTGCCAGCTTTACTGCAGGTCGCCGTAGGATACCACTCGGTGTTCGTACTAATGCCTGACGAACTCTTCCGTCCCGGCCAACGAGGGTTTTCTCGATCCGTCCTCTGATCCACTGACTTCGCCCAGTACCGTTCAGAACCAGCACCAGGTCACCCACCTCCAGATCCTTGACTTCATCGAACCACTTACTTCGACGAGTTATGACCAGAAGATACTCCTTAATCCACCTCCTCCAGAATTCGGCGACGATATATTGAGCCATCTTCCAGCTGCTACGGAATGTAGCGTGAACTTCGACTTTAACTGCTGGTTCAATTTTGTTGCCGGTTGAACTGCCCAGGAGAAAGTGGTTGGGTGTCAGTGATTCGTGGTCCGCAGACTCCAGCGGAATGTATGTGAGTGGTCGTGAATTCACCAACGCTTCTGCCTCGAAGATGATTGTCTCCAGGGTCTCGTCGCTAGGTTTCCGTGGATATTCCAGTGCACTACCGATTGCCGATTTTACGGACCTTACGAGGCGTTCCCAAACTCCGCCCATGTGAGGCGCTGCAGGTGGGATAAACTTCCAGTCAGTTTGAGCGTTGGTAAAGGTGGTTGCCAAGGCCTCGTTCCTTGTCGCTATCTCCTCCTGTAGCTGTCGGTTGGCTCCTTGAAAACACGTGCCGTTATCCGAGTAGAACACCGCCGGTGATCCGCGTCGGCATACAAATCTCCGTACAGCCATAACACACGACTCCGTAGATAGGCTATGCACTACTTCCATGTGCACGGCGCGAACGGTAAGGCAGGTAAATAAGGCGATCCAACGCTTCACCTGGCTACGACCCACCTTAACTAGTACTGGTCCAAAATAATCGACGCCAACGTACGTAAAGGGCGTATGAACGGCTGTAGCCTTGCCTCGGGAAGTGGTGCCATAACAGGCACTTTTGGAAGGGCCTTGGATATCCGACACCATGTGCAATCTCTTGCCACCCTTTGAACAAGCGATCTCAGCTTCGCGATTTCGAAGCGTTGCCGCATTTCGTTTACCACGGTTTCGCGGTTGGCGTGGCGAAAGCGACGATGATACCAATCAGTGATCAGGACCGTCACCGGATGATGTTTAGGGAGAATAGCAGGGAATTTTGCATGGAATGGAAGGAATTTCGCCGCTCCAATGCGGCCTCGCATTCTCAGGACACCTTGTTTGTCCATAAAAGGCCAGGTCTTGTAGATGCTGCTGGATTTAGGAACGGTAGGATGCTTTGCTTCTGGGTTGCCGCTTGTCTCTTTCAGCAGGATTCTCTCTTCCGGGAAGACTTCCGCTTGCGCCATCTTCAATAGCAAAGTATCTGCTCGCATGAGTTCAGCCTGGGTGAGTATCTCCTTCCGTAGACTTTGTCCCACATTCTTTCGACGCAGGCCGTCAATGAAGCGGATGACGTATGCGGTTGTGCGCTGCAGTTTCGACCATCTGCTGAATCTCGAGTAATCTATCAAAGGTTCACATTTCCAGTGCGCCTGGATACGTCGAACTTCTTCGTGAGTCGTACCCACGATCGGTTGTTCGGGCCATGACTCTTTGGCACCGTGTAGGAACTCGGGTCCTGCGAACCAAGGACAGCTGAACTCCAGGTTTGGACCACTCTTCCACTTCGTGGCATCGTCGGACACGTTCATCTTGGATCTTACCCATCTCCAATCTTGCGGATCACTCAAGGTCAGGATTTCTCCAACTCTTACGGACACGAACTTGTGGAATCTTCGGTGATCAGATCGGATCCATGCCAGTACCGTCGTAGAGTCACTCCAGAAGAACCGCTGTGATACAGATAGCGTATGGTATTCAAGTACAGCCGTTAGGAATCGCACTCCCAGAACTGCAGCCTTCAGTTCAAGCCTTGGTGTTGACAGAGTCTTCAGAGGGGCCACTTTACTTTTGGCTCCTACCAGTGCCATCTGGACGACGCCTTTATGTACCAGTCGGAAGTATAGAGCACACGAGTAGGCAACATCACTGGCATCCACGAAAGTATGGACTTGCAGATCATCGAGGTTTGTCGGAAACGGAGAGAAGTAACATCGTGGTATCATCAATTGTCCCAGGTTCGGAAATAGAGCAACCCATTGCCGCCACTTCTGAAAGATATCTTCGTTAATTGGCTCATCCCAACCAGTTCCAGAAGCCCAGGTTCCTTGTATGATTACTTTTCCATGAACTAGGAAATGCGAAACGAGCCCTAGTGGATCGAAAAGACTCATCACGACCTTGAGAACTTCCCGCTTGGTAGGAACGTGGCCCTGATCCAGGATTTGTCGAAGATCTTTGCGTAGATTGAAGTTGTATGAGAAGCTGTCTTCGGCAGGGATCCAATTCATTCCAAGCACGGATTCCGATGCTCCAGCCCGCTCCAACGCTAGGTTCTTTGGCTCATCGGCAGTCGTTTCCACAATTTCGCAGAGAAGTTTCACCGAGTTTGAACGGAACCGACAGATCTCGAAGCCACCCATCGAATGTACATGGATAACCTCCTTTACCACTTCAACGGCTTCCTCGACGGTCATAAAGCTGTCCAAGTAATCGTCCACGTAGTGGTTTTTAACGATAGCGGTGGCTGCACGTGGATATACGTCAGCGAAGTCCTGGGCATTCATGTTCTTAGCATACTGTGCAGAAGCAGGCGAACATGTCGCCCCGAAGGTAGCTACGTCCATGACGTAGATGTCGATAGGATCTGACGGACAGTTTCGCCAGAGAAAGCACTGAGCCAGACGATCTTGCATGCGGATTAGGAGTTGGTGGAACATCTCCTTGATGTCACCACAGATGGCTACTGGAAATTGACGGAAACGGCTAAGAACTGCTGGTAGAGGTGTCAGTAGGTCAGGTCCCTTCAGGAGTTTTGAATTCAAAGAAACCCCATTTGTCGTCGCTGCTGCGTCCCAAACCAGCCTCACCTTGTTGGGTTTTTTGGGATTTTGCACGACACCTAAGGGTAGAAACCACATACGCTTCCGATCTGCATTCTTCAACTCTGCTTCGGTTGCCTTATGCGCGTAGCCCTTCTGCATGTACTGCGCTATTTGCTCACGGACACGCGCTAGCAATGAAGAATCCTTTGCAAGCTTCCGCTCTAGAGACTGTAGACGCCTGACTGCCATTGGGTAGCTATCTGGAAAGTCCGGATCATCGTTGCGAAACAGAAGTCCGGTTTCGAAGCCACGGTCTGTGCGCTTCGTCGTCCGTTCCAAGATACTTCTCGCGCGAATGTCTTCGTTTGACTCCAATACTTCACTAGGTCCTGCTACACCAGCATCTTCAAGCGCAAAGTAGTCACGAAGTTGATTGTTGAGCTGGTGGTCCGGATCAGTCGCAGGTGTCACATGAAACTGAACAACTGCTCGTTGTGCTGGTATGCCAGTAACACACCCGTAGATGCTCCAACCCAGTCGGCACTTCGCTGCTATCGGATCCATCGTACTACCTTCACGCAATTTCAGGGGAACTCCAAGACGAAGGTTGTCCAACCCAATCAGAAGCTTTGGTTGGATAAGATCGTAGTCCTTCACAGGAAGTCCACGCAAGTGTGGATATCGTTTACAAAGCTCCTCGTACCTCATCGTTTGGGAAGGCAATACCAAACTGCTAACAGTTCTAACTTCACAGAGCTTGTGACGGTTCTGACTGCTTTCTCCAGAGATTTCTAGTTGAACTCGTTGTGACTGTGGTTCCTTACGAGTTACCTTACCCGTCCACTGCAGAGTTAATGGTTCTACCGGTCCGGATACGCCCAAACAATCAGCAACACCTTCCTCCAGAAGTGTGGTCGACGACCCCTCATCGATGAAAGCAAATAAAACCTCTGTCCGCGTCCCCGCGTACAAAACTACTGGAAGCACTCGAAACATGGGGCAAAGACTGCTGCTCTGCGTGACATGATTGGCGGAAACATTTGGGAACGATTGAGCGGAATGAGAGTGGAGAAGAGTATGGTGTTTTTGGCGGCAACCCTCAATCCCACACCCCTGCCAGGACTTGCACGGCCATTTGCCGTGACTATTTAGGCACGTACGACACAGGCTTTTCTGTTGAACGATTTTCCACCGTTCATCGATGTTGAGCGATTTGAAGCGATGGCAATCTGCCACCCGATGTCCCTCTCGTTCACATGTAGCGCATGTCTTACCTGGTTTCTTCTGGTTTACCGATGAGCTTGAGGTCGCCGGGGAAGAGGAAGGCATCGATGAATGAGCGTGTATCAACCCTTTCTCCTTGGTCTTCCCTTGATCGCCTTTGCAGCTTCGACTGAAACTTGGTAGCTCGAAGGACACTTGACTTGCTGCAGACAACAATCCTGACATAAAGTCGCCGAAAGTTGCCAACGTCGCGTACGGTTGCTTACTTTTGTAGACTGCCCACTCCATCTTCAACGAACCAGGAAGTTTCTCAACGAGCTCCTGCATGAGCACCGGGTTGGCCAAGTGCGTGAACTGGCTAGCTGCCTTTAAGTGGTCAACGAGATTCTGAACGGTTAATCCAAAATTAATCACCGTTTCAAGGCGGTCATGTCGTGGTGCTGGGGCTCGATGAACCTTTTCAATCAGCGATCGAATAAGAAGCTCTGGTCTGCCATACAGGGTCCGCAGAGTGTTTACAACCTGAGGAACGCTTGAAGGAAGAAGAAGCCGGCTTCGCACCGATTCGTAAGCATGCCCCTTTAAGCATCTTTGAAGCCGAATCAGGTTTTCAGCATCCGTAAACCCACAGGCTGCCGTTGACTGCTCGAAGCTACAGATGAATATCGGCCAATCTTCGGGATTGCCGGAAAATATGGGCAATTCTTTCCCCATTACCTGTCGGGCTGCCAGCTGGTTTGCATCCAGTGCCGTGGGAAATGCACCAGTTCTTCCTTGATTCACGATCATTGGATCAACCATGGGAATACCAGTGGGAACCGTGGGATCGTAGACTCGCGGTGGTTGACTCGGAGCCGGTTGGTGTTGATGTGTGTTGGTTTCTGCGTGGTGCATTACAGGTTCTCGGCAAGTTGTTGGTCGACGATGCATTTCACCAGCGAACGGAACCGAGCTGTTGAACGGACCTGGTTGATGGTGTGCAGGACTTGTGTTCTGAAATTGCATCGGTTGTATCGGATTGGGAAGCATTGAGTGTTGATTATACTGTCCGTTAGTGGCAGAGTATTGACGAATCATTGGGACGTTAGTCGACAAAGCGTGAACATCATTGGCAGGATGAGATGAGGTGTGACGTTGGCCATCGGTTTGCATTGGCGGGTTCGGTCTGACTAACGGTGGTGCGTCTCCGGAAACCATCAGCGAGGCAGGGATTTTACCTCCGTGTGATTCGAGAGAACATTGTTGCAACCAGTTGGATACCCGTTCATCAGAGTCGGGAATCGATCCACCTCTGCTGCTACACTCACTCAACTGTCGAATTAAGCTCTGCTTTTTCTCCAAAGACTCCTTCCTGACCGACTGCTGCTTTTGCTGGAACTCCCTTTCATACTGCAATTTCAACTGCCGCAGCTTCGCTTCTTCTTCCATTATCGCCTTCTTTTCCTCCAGACGACGCAACTCTTCCTCCATTTCCTTCTTCCTCAATGAATCTTGCGCTTCTAATTCCTGTTCTTTCCGGATCTGTTCTTCTTCCGCCAGTTTCAGCTCGTTCTGCAGACGTATGGCACGGGTACTCGAGGTCGTGCTAGGAACAACTGATCGGACATTATTGGATCCTTTATGGAACTGATTTGTTCCGGATTTGGCCACTGACGAACGGAGACTTCGATCTGTCGGTGGGAGTTTTAATTGTCTTGCCGACGTTGCTCCATCGACGATTTGGTTTGATGTGCACCTCCTGCAAACATACGGCTTGTCCTTCACCGAATCATCTACTCCTGCGCAACCGAAATGTTCCCAGAGCCGGCAGCTGTCACAGGCTACCCATTTCTCACAAGAGGTGTCTGCCCGGGTACAGGATTGACAGCTATTTCCTGTGGATCCTTGATGTTCCTCCATTCCGATCCCCGTGGATAAAACTCTTGAAGATTTTTGTTGGGGGAAGGGTTATGTCACACCAAGTCTCGACAGCAAACACAGTTTTTAGGATGTTGTAAGCTTCAAGCTGAAACAAGTTTTCGTTTATTATGCAAACTTCGCTTAGTTTAATTTAGATTATAATCACTTACAGTTTTAGTGGACGTTATCGTCGAAAATGCGAGCAATCCTATCAAGGAACCACGTTTATCCGGTTGCTGTAAACCGTACATTATAAGTTAGTTTTTAAGTTCAAATAGTTTTAATTCAGAGCACTTACAATAGTTTTCAGTTCAATTCACTAGATTTAGGCACGATTTAATCTAGAATAGTTATTAGGTATAGTTGTAATGTAGATAAGTTTAAATTTAGTAACTACTTTTAAGCACGTTCTATAATCTGGCAAAGCGAAAACTGACAACGTTTCACTCCTCACTCTCAGCCTTTGACGTTTCTTAAGCTCTCCCGTCACACATGACATTCGGTTCAGCAAACCTGCTGATAAGCGTCTCGCTCCACGTCGACGGCGTCGCTGCAACGGGAAGTGTTGCCGTCACAGATATTGTCTTCCCTCAATTTGGTATTCGCATAAAATTGTGGGTATTAACCTCAGATATTTTACCTCTTAATCTGAGCTCTCAAATATCGAGGCCAGTTATCAAGTTATTCGTTCTTGTAAGGCACAATGATAAAAAATTAAAATAACCTACTTTTACAGAAGACCTAGAAAGCTTTAATTCAATCGCGGATCCCTTTTATGGGCAATCAATTTTTCCAGAAGAAGATTTTGTTTGATTTGAATGCATCTGATTAACCGTGGCATATCTACATCAGTTAAAAGTCAGTGGTGGCTTAGAAATAGTTTCAGTTTTCGCTAACTTGGATGCAAAATTTAAACGGTACCTCTGTTATTCCAAAGCGTAGACTATCATTTAGAGATCTCATGACCAGGGTATGCCATATGAAAATTTAAATGAACGTGACCTTCACGAAAAATGTATTAATTGAACGTTAATAATACAATTATTCCTTGATGGATTCATGAGAGCTGGTGGTGAACCAGCCTAATGCTAAACGCTACCTTAATACAGAGCAAAGAAGAAGGTTTTCAAGATTTTTGTTTCAATCATTTGAAAATTTTTGCGACTGTCAATTAAGTTACCAAAATAAGCATTAACTATTTACTTTGAATTCCCAAACAGACCCTCAACAATCTCTAACGCGATAAGGTTAATAATCTCCTGCTGGTCAATCATATCACCGCTACCATCACAACCAAAACAACAGTCACTCAAGCATCTTAACAACATTCAAACCAAACTAATTCATTGTGATCCATATTACTCGTTTGCCATACTCGCCGGGCCATAATATGTAAACCATTATCCCATTTTGTAACCGGCTCTAGTAATATCCATACTGTTGGTATAAATCAAACCGAATTGGCTTTCATGCGTTAATATAAATTACCTTGTTTTCTAATGAAAAGCTACCTTCACACTTTGTGAGTGGCCCCAGTAGCATCCCTACTGTTGGCTCAAATCGGTTCAAATAGAAAATCGATAGTAAGATTGAATACTGCATTAGACAGCTTATTGTTTACTAAAACGAATCCTGTTATCCAACACCCCTGTGATTTTTCGTGGAAGTACAGATGACTTCTCGGCTTCCAATGAAGCGAGTATCATGTAAAAATACTCCTACCCTTTTCTTATTTGACCTGCATTTGGGTGGGGCCGGAACTGGTAGTGCCTTAGTTTGGGATCCCTAGTTATTACACATTGAGGATGTATGTTAGCTCCAAGCATCATCTGTTGGTTCTCTGTGAAATTACTGCTGATCTGTAAATAACGGAGTAGCAACCTCAGGCGGTCATTCATGTCCATGCGCATGCTCTTGCTCAGAAATACTAAACTACTAGAAATCAGAACTAATTTTCAAATTTTTCATTTATCAGCTTATTGTTAACCAAAACGAACCCTGCTGCTACCCAGTCCTGTTATTCAAGATCCCAGTGATTTCTCGTGGAAGTGCAGTGGGCTCCACGGATTCCAATAATGCGAGTATCACGTCAACATATTCCTACCCTTTCCTTACTTGATCTGCATTTGGACGGTGCCGGTGCCGGCATTACATTAGTTTGAGATCACCAGTTTTTACACATTGAAAATGTATGTTAGTCCCAAGCATCATCTGTTGGTTCACCGTGTAATAACAGCTGATCTGGCAAAAACGGAGTAGCAACAAAATTAACAAAACAATTAAGTGATAAAATCTTAATTCATTAGAGAATTTTGTCTCTAAATTGTCAATGAAAATGGTCCATTCGATGCTCTAACGGCTAATATCTAGTGATATTTGTTTAAATAAACATAGCAAACAAAAAAAGTTGTGCATCATGAATTATTCTATTACTATGCTTTACAGCGATCGGTTTATGTATTTTTTTTAAGTTTATTCGCAAAGCGTGATCCATAATGCGAGATTAATACAGGATTTGCTAATTGAATCAATTTAACAATATCAGAACTCCACCACTAGGCACACGTGTGTGGTGAAGGAGTTGAAAAAAAAAAATACAATTTTTGTTCCCTTTTCATAAGCCGAAAGCAATTGCAAGAGAAAACCAGCTCGGTTTCATCGTTTCTTCCTGGAGAATGAAAGTGTGAGCTATCATCGTAAGAAACCCAAAACTCCAACCGAAACAAACGAGCCCGGTTTTAATGTCACATCCAGAGAGTGAAGATTTTTTTCTATTTATGCGATTCTTTTGACTTCACTATGACAACGATGGTTCCTTTCTATCCTGCTCCACGCTGTAGAAGGATCAATCCTTCACGAACAATTTCTCGTTGCTGTCACTCTATGGCTAGTATCTAACTACTAGCAGCAGTGGAAGGCAATAAAAGAGTGATGATAAAATTTATTGAGCTGGAAACAGCCGGAGCTCCGGAAACGTCGGCCGCATCGTATCCCATATTCATCCGATTCCGGACAGCACCTTGTCTAGTCTGTACCGATAATCTTCACTTAAGGATTCCATTATCATTTTATCGCTTCCTACCGGTTCCGACGCACGGGACAGGTCCTAAATCATTTCCCGGAGACGACAGAATATCAACATAGGATGTGCTTTCCTTTTGCAAATGCATACCACTAGACGCAAGGAACAGAACGCGATCCCATCTCATTAGGATGCTTTGGAGGATCAACCGGCAATCCCGTTTGTGACATTTATATTGCTTTTGCTTCTGTGTTGCGATTGACATTCTCCATGCTTTGATTTGTTGGTTTTAATAGGTTGTTAAAGAGTGAAGCTGAAGTTTTAGTTGTAGTGGCAGAGCTAAACCGAACAGAGAAATGTGCCAACATGCTTTGTCAATGTTTAGTTCGGCACCTTTTCTTTGCCTTCTCGGAAATACAGGCTAATTACTTATTTCAATTAAATTACTGTCGGCTCTTAAAAACTAGTGATCTAAATGTGCTTTCACAGTTGCTTATTGAGAACTTTCAATGCCAGTACCCCTGTAGCATCATTGTGATAGTGTTTTATATTTTAAACCCAGAGTAGCTACCTATAAATTTGTACAGACCGGGATTTGAAGCCAACCACCTGTAACATGGTCTTAATTTACTACTGAGTAATTGAACCTTACTAAGAATCATATATGAGTAGTTTTAAATAGTTATCCATAACATGAGTAGCTTAGCACATACAACTTACCTTACCAACCAGACTAAGACAGGCGTGGTCTCTGCTGTACACAGAAGTTGTCTCCATTCTATTCGGTCCATGGCTATCACTCGTCAGCCTTGCTGTTTGCGGAGGGTTCGCAGGTCGCGTTCTACTTGATCGATCCGCCTTGCTCGTTGCGCGCCTCTTCCTTTTGTACCTGTCGGTTCGTTTTCGAGAACCATTTTCACAGGGCTGTCGTCCGACATTCTTACGACATGCCCAGCCCATCGTAGTCGACCGATTTTTGCGATGTGTACGATGGGAGGTTCTCCCAGCAACTGGTGCAGTTCGTGGTTCATTCGCCTCCTCCACGTGCCGTCTTCCATCTGCACTCCACCGTAGATGGTATGCAGCACTTTCCGTTCAAAGACTCCAAGGGCGCGTTGGTCCTCCACTAGCAATGTCCACGTTTCGTGGCCGTAGAGAACTACCGGTCTGATTAATGTCTTGTAGATGGTCAACTTTGTGGTTCGGTGAACTTTGTTCGATCTTAGCATCCTTCGGAGTCCAAAGTAGGTACGATTGCTAGCCATAATGTGCCTTTTTATTTTTCTGCTGGTGTCGCAGGCATCAGCGATCACCAAAGAGCCCAGATACACGAATTCGTCTACTACCTCGATTTCATCACCGTCGATCTGAACTCGTGCTAGGATGCTAACATTGTCTTCTCGTGAGCCTCTTCCCTTCATGTATTTTGTATTTTGTATGTGCTTAGCACATACCGTTTGTCTGATTTCTACTATTAAAAAATCCGTTGGCGTGTGTACAGAAGCGACCGTAGGGTTGATCTAAAGACTGTACTCGATAAACTTAAACATAGAGTGATTAACTTGTAACTATTTCGCCGTGTGGGTAAAATTTTTGAAATGAAATTAAAATGACAGAATAAGAGATAAAATTTTGACTGAAACCAACTAATCCCATATCAAGTATTTTAAGAACTTGATCATGAAGAAGAGATCCAATAAACAAATGAAGTTGAATCCTAGCCATAGTGTTATTCTTTATTCACTAAAAGTTTGAAGATAATCAGACTGAAAATGATTTTTTGGCGGTTATTTTAGTGTGTCTCATTTTTTTTCCGTTACAGTCTTTAGACTCCGTTAAATCGATTGCTGTATTTAAGAGCTGGTTGCCCTCTCTTTGATAATGACCAGCGCCTTAGAGACTTAGTTTATGACAAATGATACAACAAAGGGTGTTCTACATCAAATTACATCCCTAAAAAATGCTACAGAAAAATTACCTAGTAGACCGATCCTTTTCAAAATTTTCATACTATAAAATATAACATTAGTAAGTTTTTGGCATATCTATTTTATTCAACTTCAATACCATAGCCGTACGCTCGCACCTTACTTTTTCTGTATGGAAACCCACTTTTCCTTCATGTCTTCCTCTGACTTGACCTCCTTGGGATGCTGCCGTAGTGCCTGCTTCATAATAGTCCAGTATTTTTCGATGGACCTTAGCTCCGGTGTTTTAGTGGGGTTCATGTCCTTGGGTACAAAAGTTACCCTGTTGGCTTCGTACCACTCCAAGACAACATTTGAATAGGGGCACCGAACCTAGATCCGATCAGAAAATGGTAGGGCCCTCGTGTTGCTCGAACAGAGGAAGCAGACGCTTCTCTAGGCAGTCCTTGAGGTAGATCTCCCCGTTTATAGTCCCGGCAGACGAAATGCCTGCCAGAAGTTGCGGTGTTCTGGCCGGATCTGATGTCGGCCCACTACTCGAAGAAGCCTCTTGGCAAACTTTGAAATTCTCTTCTTCCTTACTTCCTCCGGAACATCAAACTTGTGCTAGGCGGTGCAGAACAATAGACCAGAATGCTGCCGGAAGTCCGCCTTTACGTAAGTCTTGTCATTCATGATGAGACAGTGAGGCTTCGTAAGCATCTGGGTGTACAGTTTCCGGGCCCGTAGCTTTCCCACCGTATCATCATGATTTGAAGCTTTCTACACTATGTACGTATACAGTCCCTCCCGAGCCTTAGCTCTCTGAACGAAAGACTCCACATCTCTGACCGAAGCATTGGAGCAATGTTGTCATTTTGACAATAGCGAAGAGATTCTATATCTGTCCATTCTCAATTAACTCGAGCGACTCGAGCATTAGTACACGACACTGAGGAGGTCTGCGCGGAGTGGACGGGATACGCGTGTCTGCCAGGATGGGCGGTAGGGGTGGTTACTAATCTTTTTTCACATTATTTAGTTACATTCTATTATCGGTAACTGTCGTGTTCATATTAATATTTTTACGCATTCTTTGTTTTATGTTATGATAAGAGGGTACATAAAGTTTGCATTTAAAAAAAATGACTTTTTTCGGATGGTGAAAATAAAAAGCTAAGACAGATAATTGCTTTTGATAAATTTTCCATAGAAGGTAATTATTTGGGCTTACTTGCAAAAAAATGCTATGCCCCTGCGAGCGGCCTTCTGGCAGTTAACCGGAACATTCGCCATGGCGAACGAATACATGCGTGTAGGCATGTTTTTAAGTTCTTTCTTCGTTTTATTTATCAATTCCTCCTCAGTTTTCGCGACAAAATTGTTGGAGTAGATCTAAGGTTGACCCAGAAAATCTTTATGGGACGCCGACTTGGGTACCACATTGATATTCAGCCGCTCCATATCCTCCAACGATCGCTTCGAGTAGTGGGCCGACATCAGATCCGGCCAGAACACCGCAACTTCCGGCAGGCCAGTCCGCAGCGAAAGAATCGCGGCTTTGTCATCTCCTTCTCGCTGATTGTCAGCCACAGCAGCACCTTCTTGGGGAACTTGGTGTGTGAAATGAACTTCACGTCGGAGCTCACTTCCTTCGTGGGGGAAGTAAAATACGAAGTGCCCTGCCAGTCGGTGCTATCCAGGGTGGGATAGGTCTCGTCGTACATCACCACCGCCATGTCGCTATTCGTCGGGAAAATCGAATTGACCATCTTATTCAGCCGCTGCCGCTGCGTCATTGCCTGCAGCTCTGAAACCAGTGGACGCGACTTCCGCTTCCTGACATGTATGTTCATGTTCGCCAGGTATTTTTTCACTGTTTGGCCGGTTGAACCGATCTTCCGGCCAAGCGCACGTAGCGATGTAGGCACTTTTCCCTCGTTCTTCCTCTTCAGCATCCTTAGGAGCTTCTTGTCACTCAGGGTCGTCGGCCGTGCTGATTGTTGTCTAATAGTGCCAAGATGTTGTAGATTTCGAAACGGGCGTATCCGAAGTCCACAAAGTGTCGCACGATGTCCGTTTTCGACGCGGCAGGGTGTCGTTCTTTGAACGCGCAAACTTCTGAACGGAGTTGCTTAACTGTTTTTGCTATCATGGTTAGAATTTGACTGATAGAGCTGTCAAATTTCGTCTGCTGACTCATGGGTTACTTTAATTGATGCTGCATGAGTAGTTTTGTCAGTGCGGAGTAAGGTAAACCCATGAAAAATCAGGAATTTTTGTCCATATTTTTAATGTTAACGTTACAGGACGGCACTGTTGTTGTAAAATTGCTCAGCTTCCTCCCACTCTCGTGTTTCTCATAATTCATCAACATGTGGTAGAGTTTTGTAACAACTAGAAGAAAGCCTTAGGAAGTTTCTCCTAGCAAAAACTGAAGGAGTCCACAAAGATTTTTCCCAAAAATTGGAAAAACTAAAAAATACCTACCGCCAAGTTAAATTGACCAACTTTTGAGTTGCATTATTGTTTAAAGTGTCGCTTTATGCTAGAAAACTATGCAATAGTTCATAGGCATACCTTAACCAACAATCAATATGCAACTAGCGATTTAATATTGGTTCACTGTTGTTGAACCCCTTGGTCCGAAGTACACCTTGAAGCCAATACCTTGTTATACATATTTGCGTATTTGTTTTGATTCGCTGTGCTATTTTGACAGAATATTTGAGAGTGTGTTCGTGTGAGTTTATTATAAGGGGCGCATTATTGAGCTTGGGACCGAGCTTGGGACCGATGTGCTAGTACTGACTGAGCCAAGAAAAAAAAATCGTTTTTGTATGGGACCTACTGATCTTAGAGTTAGTCTATGCCTTAACTATGTAGTGATAGCTCATAGTTATGACTTACAAGCGCTAGTTTTACACTATGATATAGAGCGTGCCCTTTGTCGTGTGTACACTCTAGGAATAGTTTCTTTGTTGTAGTAGTAGGCTTAGAACTATTCCATCCTGGTGGAATAGTTTAAAGTTCGTTGGTCCAAGATTTTTGACAGTTCGTTTAAATTTTTTTGCTCTGTATTTAAAAAAAAGTGGACCTGGAAAAATAATTCTGCTTGGTAAGGCTGTGGGAGTACAATCCGGTGTTGTGGGAGCCAACAAATCCCGATCGCCTGAGAAAGTATAAACTTCAAAGGTAGTGTATTATTCTGCTTTGCAATTCCTCATCCGAAAAAAAAGTCTAGACCAGAGGGTTTTGATGCTTAGCTAAGTATTAAGTATTTTCAAGATGATAACGTTGAGAGGCAGATTACGATTCTTCCAGTTCCGATGTTCAACCTTTGATTTTGATCCCTGACTCCATTCACCCATTCGCGCAATTTTATCGGAAAAAGTCTTCACATGATGCGATGGCGCTTCTCTCGAATTGCGCCGAAAACGTTTCCGAACCCACGGTACTTAAAAAGAAACAAAACATTGGGCCACTATTCTGGGTGAATCGACCAATTCGTTGTTGGAGCGTTGTAGGCTGAAGGCTACCTTGTATAACAAATGTGCGATGGCATTAAAGAACATCAATAATAAATTTGAGCAGGCCTATTAAGAGAAAATAATTTTCAGAAAGTCTCAAGCCCACCATCCGAACCGAAACAAGCATCTTAGTAGCTAAAGGTTCTGCATCAGATTCCCCAACAGCAATCGGCAAATACCCCACCATCACTGATCCTTCCTTTTGCTCTTATGTTGACATACATAAACTTGTATTCTGCATCCAGAATAGCCATTAGAATAATTCTGAACTGCTTTTCATAATTTGAATAATCACTGAAGCTCTTTGGAGGAGATTTTAAACTGACGTGCTTTCTGTCTCACGCTCCTACACAATTGAAAAATTGCAATTTTCCTTAAAAGTCACGTAAAATTGATAGCCGCTTCTTTTTTTTTTTTAATAATATACGAATTTTAAATAAACCTGTCATTTCAAATTCATTTAATTTTCGCTGCTCTAAAAACCGGTAAGTACGAATAATTTGAAACCTCAAAGCAATGAATTTAACCGATTGCCCTGAACTTCTCGGAAGAACTTCCCTAACCTTCTCAGAAGAACTTCCCTGAACTTCTCTGAAGAACTTCCAAGAAGTTCTTTGAAGAACTTCCTTGAAGATCTTTGTAGAACTTCCCCGAAGTTCTCATAAAGACTTTTCGAAAGTCCTCTGCAGAACATTTTTGATATTCTCTGAAGAACTTCCCCAAAATTCTCTGTACAATTTTTTTAAACTTCTATAAAGAACTTCCCTGAAATAACTTTCCTGAAACTGCCTGAAGAATTTTATCAAACATCTCTGAAGAATTATCTGAAGTTCTCTAAAGAATTATCTGAAGTTCTATGAAGAACTTTCCCGAAGTTCTCTGCAGAACTTCACCGAAGTTCTTTGAAGAACTTCCCCGAAGTTCTCTGAACGAACTTCCGATCATTTCTCTATAAAGAACATCCCATAATTTCTGTAAAGAACTTCCTAAAAATTCATCGGATAATTTCCTGTTGTTCCTCTAAAAAAATCCCTGAATAGTTTTCCCGAGCTTCTCTGCTGAATTACATCACGGAACATCTTTGCGGATGCGGAACATCTTCGAAGTTCTCCGAAGAATTTCCTGGTAGTTTCTCTGAAGAACTTCCTGAATTTCTGTTAAGAACTTCTGTGAAGCTTCTCTGAAGAACTTTCCTGTAGTTCTCTAAAGAATTTCCCTGAAATTACTTTCCTGAAATTCTCTGAAAAACTTTCCCGAACTTCTTTGAAGAATTATCTGAATTTCTATGAAGAACTTTTCCGAAAAAAAACCTCAAACTTCTCTGAAGTTCTCTAAAGAACTACCATGAAGTTTTCTGAAGAACTACCGTGAAGTTCTCTGAAGAACTTCGCTGAATTTCTCTGACTTTCCCATGAAGTAAAAAACGAATTTTCTCAAAAAATCAGCTATGCATTTTTTTCTACCTTTTTATTTCTAATAACATTTGCAATCTTTCTACTAAGAAAATACGAGGTACATTCAAGTTCAATAATAAAAGAGATTTGGACACCGTGGGTCACCGCCGATGATGAGCCAACCATGCTTATTTGCTCCCGTATCATTCACGTAGCTCGCTAGGGACTTGGAAACGCTTTCCACCAGGGGCGTGGAACTACAACGAATATCAATTTTTGATATTCTTACAAACTGTATTGATTGTGTAGAACTATTTTAAACAAAGTCACGATGGATTTGTTTAACTAGCTAGTAGAACTTAAGGTCTGTATCCGCAATAATCTGGACACCTCAAAACATGAATAAAACATAAATTTCGCATTATATTTCTGTCGTAGTTGTTTATTTCAGATTCATGGGATGTGTTTTAACAGTTCGTGAAGACAAAACATAGTTATTCGGTATTTGCATAAAATTTTCGAACTTTGCGCTTAACTCCGTCCATTGGGGTTTGTACAGTCTCTTCAGAACTCGTAGAAGCCGTCTTTGTCCAAATCTGCTGGAAGTGTTTGATGTCTTTGATTCCTTGCTTCTTTCCAGAAAGCTTCCGCTTCATTAGAGCCCAATATCTCTCGATTGGTCGTAGCTCTGGGCAATTTGGCGGGTTTGAGGTTTTTGGAATAATGTTCACTTGATTTGCTTGGTACCACTCCATCACAGTTTTAGCATAGTGGCATGATGCCAAATCAGGCCAGAACAAAGGTTTTTCTTTGTGACTTTTGATGAAGGGTAGCAATCGCTTCTGTAGACACTCTTTCGGATAGTTCTCCTTGTTGATTGTGCCTGTAGTGACGAAAATTTACTCTTTTTGCCACACGTGCAAATTGCTTGCCACACAAGGTATTTTTTGGGAAATGTCGAAGCCATCTTCGTTCTGAAATGCTCAGTTGTAGCATTTCTCGCCATAGCAGAATAAAAAGCCAGCCCTGGAAGCTGCTTGAAATCCTCCAGGACATAAGTTTCATCGTCCAAAGCAACGCATGAAAACTTCGTCAAATATTCGCAGTACAAAGGTCGAGCCCGTGATTTTGCTGCCAAGTTCTGTTTGTCGTTGCGATTTGGAACTATTTTTACTTGATACGACTTAAGTCCCAAACGTTGTTTTGATTTTTGGACAAAACCAGGCGACATCTCTATTTTACAAGCCACCGTTCGAATGGAGAGATTTGGGTTTTTCGTTAATATCCTTTTCACCTTTTGGTCCATGACAGGATCAGCGCGTCCAATGTTTTTGTCACTGCACGGTTTCCTCTCCAGCGTCAAACGTTCCGAAAATGATTTGAGCACATCGTGAACAGTGGATTTAGGCAAATCCAATGTTTTTGCAAGGTCCCGTATTGACAAGTCAGGATTTGCCGTACGCTCGTACAAAATTCGCTCGCGCACTTGTTTTTCTTTCGTCGCCATCTTAAATACTAAGCATTAAATGTTAACATCAATCGTAGTCTTTTTCATCATAGACTCTCAGCTATACCACAGTGAAAGTTTTTATTCCTACGTGCAATATTTCAAAAGTTACAATGATTTGAAGGTGTCGGGATTATTGCGGATACCTTATAATGGCGTTTGCGATCCCTTCAATACTTGCATTCGTGGATTTAATTCTATGATGCGTGTGTTAATGTATTTTTGAATGAGATTAGGACTATAGTTGAACATAACGCTAGTACAACGAGATTGAAGACAAAGAAAAGCTGAACCGTACCTAACAGTTTTGATTCTGGCATGCAAACCTTCTCGAAGCTCAAACATCAGATTACACAGTCCGGGTAATTCTTCCAATCCAAGCCAAAATTCCCCATTCCCATCACATTCGTAATGCTCCCCGTCGGTGATCAAAATCCATCAATCAGTGCTGCTGAAAATACATTCTTTTTTTTCACACGTCATAAATTTGAACAACCATCAATTGCCAGCCACCACCCCTCGGAAGGGGAGAGGCCGGGGAGAAAACAACTTTTGCCTTGAGATGGTTTTCCGAAGAAAACTGCGCTTCGTCTGATTCGGTGAACAGAAGTGAAGTTTGCTTCCGGCGAAGCATGTATTTTCGTTCTGCAAAATGAAATGTGCTTTGAATTCGAAATTAGCTTCGGTTGAAGTTGCCAAAGATTCCGCTGAAATGGCGTTCCTTTGGGGGTGCATGGTTGATTGTTTGTGGGTGTGGCTTCACAGAAGTTCGATAGGAAAAAAAAAATATTTTCATTTTATATCAACCGACCGGGGATGAGGGCTGGTGTTTGAAAATTATGCTGATTCGGACGTGGGCTTAGGACGAACTCAGGTGGGATCAGAAAAAAAACCTCCGATTTCCACAGCAATCATCAACAATACCATTTGGTCCAAGTATTCCCCGATTGACCTTTTTTTGTACGTTGGTGCTGCTGTGGGAACTTTTCCACGTCAGCCGATATTTACAGTCCTTGTTGGAAATTAAATTCAAATCACCATAAATTTGGTGCCACTTTCTGGAAGAAAATTTGGCTAGAATGCTGTTCCCTTCCACCCGCCCCGTCCAAATGAGAATCGCACTTTTCGGATGAGTAACGAGAGAAAAAATAAACCTCGAGTCGGGAAGAACAAAAAGCACATTCGCAGGACCCATGACAGAAGCCAAAAAAACAATTTTAAGATGTCAGTTCTGCTTTTTCCTTCGAACCCTTCGCACAGCTTTTGGCAAAAACTTGAAGCTGTCTTTTCCGTTCCTTTTTTCTTGTCGCCTGATGCTAGAGTTGGGGGTGACACACGTTACGAAACTCCGCCATGCTTTCGGGAGGTGGACAACTGATGTCTCTCTGGTTTATGTAACTTACGACGACGACAAAATTTGCGAAAAACCGGAACCAAATGCCAACGAGTTGTGTGCCACCAGGACCATAAAACACGACGAAGAGCGACAAGAGATACAGGGGGGGGGGGGGGGAAGCATAACCGAAAAAAGGAGTTTCGATAAAGTCACGCGAAATCCGCCACCACTGAAGACGGGGATGACAATGCCAACAACGCCGTCCCACAGCTGCGATCAACCTCGATTTTTCGGGCAATGTGCCGAATGTCGCCAGCCGGCTGAGCATTGCCACTGGGAGTAGTTGGGAGTCGATAGTGCGAAGGGGAAAAAACGGTGAAGAGATTCCAAATGTGATTACAGCGAAGAAAAAAAAATAGATTTATTTCGGATAAAATTCATTTTGGACAATTTATGACTGGCGATATTCTATTTTTACGGCTTTTTCGGGACATTTGCTGTTTTTTTAGATATGAACGAATAAGTTCTCTGGTTCTTCAACCTGGTATTGATTTGTTTACTCGAATGAAGCACTGCACGTTTCGGTGACTGTGGCTTTTTCGATTGTAATGAAATATATTACAAAATATTTCAATATATCGTAGAGCAATTTAATTTTAATTCGATTGAGTGATAGTTATGGAGGTCCTGAAATACTTAGAAATCTGGTTAAGTCATCAGTGCACTATGGTCCAGATCACGAATTTACGAGGAAACATGCTCCCAGCGCCTAAACTTGAAACTTTACAGCAAAGTGATGTTCTACAACATGGTTTGTATGATTAATGCCCATTTTTTGATGTTAATTAAAATTAGGATGGTCCCCATTTTCACGGAAATACAAAAAATAACTTTTTTATTTGCAGAAATAGACGTTTACATTTTTCAACAAAGTTGTAGCGCAAACAATTTCATGGAATTTTCATATATAAATTCTTTTGTAGCTTAAAAATTGACCGATTTAGAGCAATTTTCCCTTATCAACTTAGGGTGTACTATAAAAAAATAGTTTTTTGACCTCACTATTTTATTTCAATTCCCACCGTTTAGTTTTGTTCCGACGAGTTTAAGAACTTTTACGGTCACTCTTTGCTGCTTACTATAGATTTTTTAACAGCATTCGACTTTTACTTTTACTGACCAAATAATTATTGCTCCTGAGTTAGGAGTTGCTCCTGAAACAGGGAAGATTCAATTGAAAAGGAATTAAAGACAAATGGACATTAAAAAACAATAATTAATGTTTAAATAATCTATGAAGCAAAATCAATAAAACAATATCATCAAATATAATGATATTGTGAGATTTGGCACAGTAATGACAAAAAATGAACTGTAAAATCAGACACTAGCCAAATGGTACACAGCGCTGCACAAATCAGATACGCTCAGATTTGGTTAAATGTTCATTCGCAAACCGGAAATGAAAAATACATTCTGTAATAAGTGCAAAAGCCTTAAACAGATTCTGTTGCAGCTTCTAGTATTCAAAGCTCTCGATACTTCTTAATCATAACAGGAGAAATAATAACTGGACATATCTATATAAATAAAAATGAGTTGGGGTTTCCTTTGTCACGATTTAACTCTCGAGCGGAAGGAACGATCGGCGTGAAATTTTGTATGTAGGGGTTTTTGGGGCCGGAAAATCTTCTTAAGATGGTTAAAGACCCCTCCCTTCACTGGAAAGGGGGGCTCCCATACAAATGAAACACAAATTTCTACACAACTCAAGAACTAATCAAGCAAAAGAAATCAAATATAGCATGTGTGAGTTTTTGAAGGCTAAAAAGGTTTTTACGGTAGCTTGAGAACCCTCCCCGTCATAAAAGAGGGGCTCCCAGACAGATAAAACACAATATTCTGCATAACTCGGGAACTAATCAAGCAAACGGAACGAAATTTAGCATGTGGTGGTTTTTAAAGACGAAAAATGTTTTTCTGTTGGTTTGAGACCCCTTCCCATCCTAAAGGGGGGGCTCCGATACAAATGAAGTACACTATTCTGCATGACTCGAGAACTAATCAAGCAAATGGAACCAAATTTAGTATGTGGTGGTTTTTGAAGACAAAAAATTGTTCTATGTTGATTTGAGACCCCTCCTCTTTCTTAAAAGGGGGAACCTGTTCAAATGAAACGCAAATCCTTGCATAACTCGAGAACTAATAAGAGAAATGGAACCAAATTTCGCATGTGGAGGTTTTTGAAGGAGGGAAATGTTTCTATGGTGATTTGAGACTCTTCCGTCATATGAGGAGGGTGCTCTCAAACAAATGTAATTCAAATTTCTGCATAACTCGAGAACTAATCAAGCAAATGGAACCAAATTTGGAATGGACGAGTTTTTAAGGCATGAAATGTTTTTATGGTGGTTCAAAGCCCCTCCTCCCTCTAAAAAGGGGGCTCTCATACAAATGAAACACAACTTTCAACCAAACATGAGAACTATACCTACTGCTTTGCAAATTTGTATTCAGTGGTTAAACATCTTATGATAGTTCGAGAGCCCTCCCCCTCTAGAAAAGGTGAGATCCCATGCAAATGAAAAACAAATTCCTGCATAACTCGAGAACTAATCAAGCAAATGGAACCAAAATTGGTATGCGTGAGTTTTTGAAGGCAAGAAATGTTTTTATGGTGGCTTGAGTCCTCTCCTCACTCTGAAAGGGCGGCTACCATACATACGAAACACAAATTTAAACCAAACATGAGAACTATCCCTACCGCTATGCAAATTTGTATGCAGGGGTTTTTGGGTCTGGGAAAGGATCTTATTATAGTTCGACACCTTTGAAAGAAGGGGCTCTCATACAAATGAACCACGAATTTGAACCAAACATGAGAATTATCCCAACAGGTATGACTATTTTTATGCAGTGTTTTTGTATCGAGAAAGGTTCTTTTGATGGTTCGAGACCCCTCCCGCATCTGGAAGTGGTACTCCCACACCAATGAAACACAAATTCCTGCATAACTCGAGAACTAATCAAACAAGTGGAACCAAATTTTGGATGTGGGGGTTTTTGGAACCAAGAAATGTTTCTATGGAGGTTTGAGATTTCTCCCTTCTCTGAAAGGGGTGGGCTCTCATGAAAATTAGACACAAATGTCAACCAAATATGAGAATCATACCTACTATTATGAAAACTTATATGTAGGGGTTGTTGAGGCCAGAGAAGGTTCTTATGATGGTTCGAAGCTCCTTCCCCGCCTGGAAGGGGAGGACTTCAATACAAATGAAACACAAATTTCTGCAAAGCTCGAGTTCTTGGAATTGGAGTTCTTCAAATGGAACCAACTTTGGCATATGGGGGTTTTTGGGCAGGATTTTTTTCTTAGGTGGTTCAAGACGCCGTTCCTCTGGAGAGGGTGAAGGAGGGCTCTAAAACCAATGAAATAGACATTTGAACCAAACATGAGTATTATCCATGCAAGTAAAAAACAAAATGTGTATTTCTCGGGTAAGAAGTTTATTTTGATAGAAGTTTGAACCCCTTTTAAGTCAAGAATTGCAGGAGAAAATTACGTACAAACTGATAGGATTCGGCTTCGTTTGTCTTTGAAATGCTTCTACGCAGAAAGCAAAACCGGTTGAAACTACCGGTCCAAGGGTTAAATTAATAACACAAACCTTTTTTTGCATAAATAACACACACAAACAAACAAAAATATTTTAACCAGATTCATTCAGAACAAAAACAATAAACGCGCCAATTCTATTAATTTTTCATTCATTTAGTCGCATGCGTTGCAAGGCTCGCACCGGGTTCAGCTAGTAAGAAATAATAATTAAAAGTATACATAACCTAAATCTGATGGTATCAAATGTCAAATCTGATGGTATCAAATGGAAGGGTTTCCAAATTTAACATGACAGTACATCATAATATTCAAAATATGCATAAAAGTTCATAAGATAAAGCAAATTAAAAGTTTCCCTATATTGACTTGCATGCAAGTGTTTGGGGGATATCTACAGAAATTTGGAGGAAAGACTTTTCGCATATTAATTCTCAAATCAATGTACAGGTTTGATATGTGTGAGCTTAGCGAACAATTTGAAACCTCTGATACTAAGTTTTTCTCAAGTTATTCACAAAATGAGGTATTTTCAGATTATCTTCAAAATGTTGGGAACATCAGGTTTGACGTAGATGGTGTAAAAGTCTTGGAGGATAAGGATCTGTACCCGAGCAGGAGAAAACTACATATGAATACCTTATTTTGATCTTGATAACTGACCATGGTATTAATGAGCTAAAATACCTAAGCAAAATATCTAGCAATTGCAAGCAAAATATCTCTCGAATAACAAAAAAAGTTATTTCGGATACCTGGGAATACCTGGGAGGTACTATTTTGGTATTGTCTTACCTCATTTTGGTATTCACATAACATTGTTGGAACAATTTTATGATATTATCCTCAGGTATTATACATCTTAAATGAGGCTCCTAAACACCAAGGCCAGTTATCAAGTTATTCGTTCCTGGGACAAGTGTTGGCTCTCAAGCATCGAATTTGTTTTTTTCGACACCATCTGCCTTCGCTCAGACCCAAACACATTGAATTTGGTCTGGTCGGTGAACATAACCTTGTTCCAGAACTCCTATGGCTTTCCAACCTACTCCTTTGCTGATTTCAGTCGCAGTCCACCCGACCTCGCGGATTGTTCTTGTGAGCCACTCGTGGAATGTTATCCGCACTGACAGGTCCTCCTACGATGTCAGAAACTTCCTTTGCCTTTGTTTTTCCGTACTTCGCGTACGATTTGACGTTTCACGTTTGTTTTCAATATTCGTTTTAGTCCTCGGCTGCGCCGATTTTTCAATGTGCCTTCGTACTTCCACTTATTACAAACTTCTGCACTGTAGCATGTGACCTTCTGATGGCAGTTCCTATTTACTGTAACGACTTTCCGCGACAGCACATACTTTTTATCAGAATTCGGATATTCTGCATGTCAGGATTTTTTTTCCCTTTTCGATTCCATTCTGTCAAAACAAAACGACAGCAACAGGAATATGTTTACCAAGGTGAATTTAATATGTCAGGTGGTCTCAATACTGTATATGAGAATTTCAACCATGTTTAAACGCATACTTATACGATAAATATCAAGTAAAATACTGGTCTGGCATACTGAAACTGCCTTTAAACCAATGCAGCAGTGTCTGTGGTGTCAAACTCGCAGCTCCATTTCACACTAAACGAGTAAAAGAAATGATTAGTTTCAAACTGCCAGGCCTGTGTTCTATGCCATCCCTAGTAGCACACTTGTTGTCATTTGGTTAAGATAACATAAATATGACATATTAAGTCATAATCAAGTAACTACAACTTATGATGATTGTAGTGTGCTACTTGGAATAGGATATGAAGCGTCAGGCTACAAGGTTTGTTTACCAATATTTTGTGGAAAAAATACACGTGCTAACGTATGTAAACAAAACGTTTTGCCCATGCCGATTACATTAATCTTCACTCCTAGGCAAAATTGCACCCAATAATTGTCATTATGTGCGTCATTACACTATTGAGTATTCCTTACTCTTTCGCTCCACTGCTAAATCTCATTTTATACCCCGCTACTCCACCCGTCTTCCCTACCAACTGAAGCAAATAGACCACCTGAGATATTTAATTCACCTTGATGTTTACTGCCCAATCAGCTGAGGTTGTTTATATTGACGCTCTAGGAAAAACAAACGCAAAGCTCAACTGTTTTCATGGCACGCTAAGTTTTTCTTAGATCATGGACGCAGTATGCTCAATTTTTCGATGCCCAAAACAGAATATTTTTGCAATTTATTGCAGTCAATAATAATAATAATATATTAGAACGATAAATAAATGATTGAAATGCCTTTAAATTGGATAAATTAATTATTTCCTTCAAAATCAATAGCATAATTCGTTTTCTTTCAATTCAAATTTTGCAATTGACAGTGTTTTTGAAATTTTTAAAAATTTTACATCCCAACGACATTTTTGCATCATACCACTGCAAGCCCAGGAACTCAACATTTTTCTCAGCGTAGTGCGACGATGCTTTGTCCGACTAAAATACGTAATTTCCATCCAATTAGTGTTTTCGATCAAATGGGATGAAGTTAGTTTAAACGATGGCTTCGCAATGCCCTTATCGGATGTTGTGATGTCCAACAGAACCTATGATTTAAACATGTGCTTGAACGGGAGCATCACCTTTGGAGTATTAGTAGATTTGTCTTTATTGTAAAACGGTCGTTTCTGGGAATCTGAAATAAAGAAAGTGGCTTTCATCGTTCAAAATGAAGGACTTTCCACCGTAAAGCCAGTCCACGTTACATTTTGGACACTTTTCTTTCAGTGTAGATTTTGAATTATTTCAAGGATCGATGAAAAGTTTCAGTTACTTGACAGCTGAAACTTTCCACTATATTTCGGGGTACAACATGTTTACATTCTTTTTACATTAAGTAAAATGGCGTCGAATCATGTGGATGTGTCCAAATGCATTTCGTATGAACGGCAGCAAAATCCGAATTTATCGGTACGCGATCTTGCCACAAAACTAAAACTACCGAAACGTACCGTGTTTTGGTCAAAAAGGTGGTAACTTTTGCATTAAAAAGATGGACAAAAATTGTCGATTTTTAATGGGTTTTCCTTCGCCCGCACTGACAAAACAAAACCGTGATGGCAAAAACAGTGAAGCAACTCCGTTTAAAAGTGTGCGCGTTCAAAGCACGGCCCCCACCTCGTCGAAAACGGACATCGTCCGGCACCTCTTGGACGCCGGATACGCCCGTTCCAGCATCTACAACACCTTGGCACTATTAGACAACGATCAGAGCATCGAAAGAAAGCCCGGTTTGGGACGGCCGACGACCCTGAGCGACAAGAAGCTCCAAAGGATGCTAAGGAGGAAGACCGAAGGAAAAGTGGCTACAATGCTGCGTGCGCTTGGCCGGGAGGTCGATTCAACCGGCCAAACAGTCAAAAAGTACCTGGCGAACATGAACATACATGTCAAAAAGCGAAAGTCACGTCCACTGGTTGCGGAGCTGCAGGGAATGACGCGGTGGCAGCGGCTGAATAAGATGGTCAACTCAATTTTCCTTGCGAATCGCGACGTGGTGATAGACGACGAGACCTATCTCACCCTGGATGACAACTACTGGCAGGGCACTTCGTATTTTACTTTCCCCTTCGAAGGAAGTGAGCAACGAGGTGAAGCTCATTTCACAAATCAAGTTCCCCAAGCAGGTGCTGCTGTGGCTGACAATCAGCGATAAGGGGATGTCAACGCCGCTCTTCTTTTGCTGCGGACTGGCCGTGAACGGGAAAATTTATAGTACGAAATGCCTGCCGGAAGTTGCGTCGTTCATCAAGAAATACCATAAAGGCTGTTCTGCCCGGATCTGGCGTCAGCCCACTACTCGAAGCGATCGTTGGAGGAGTTAGAACTGGAATGGATAAATGAAACAAAGACAGAACTCAAAAACATGCCTACACGCGTGTTTTCGTTTGCCATGGCGAATGTTCCGGTTAAAAGCCGGAAAGCCGTTTGCAAGGACGTAGAATGTTTTTGCAAGTAAGCTTAAATAATTACCTTCCATGGGAAAGTTATCAAAAACAATTATCTGTCTTAGCTTATTTTTTATCACCAACCGAAAAATGTCCATTTTTTAATGCAAACGGTAGCCATTAGTGCAAAAATTCCAAGGATAAGTCACTAAGAACAGTGCGTCAGCCACGATGTCCTGCACACTAGACGAATATGTTACATTGCAACATTGCCAATATGCGTTGTTGGTTGGCAAGTACAGTAAAAAATAAAAATTTTGAATGTCTATCGGCACATCGGCACCTTACGGGAACACCCAGAACATTGCAAAACTTGAGTACACATTAAAGTGCAATAGCACAGGAGAGAAATGCGCTGAGTGAACCACCCCTCAAAATTTCAATATTTTTGTGCGAAATGTGGCTCGCAAAATTGGGAAGTCAAAATCATTCGTACAAAGAGTGAAACAGAGACAAGGGTTGAAGGCGTACAAAGTGATAAAGGTACTGAACCGTGATAACAAGCAACATTTCACTGCAAAACGTCGTGCTAAGAAGCTTTACACCTTTTTTTATACATACAAACATTCTCTTGTGGGTGACGAGTCATACGTACTCGAAGACTTTAAACAGCTTTCGGGTCTGGATTTTTATACCGCTAGGGAAAGGAACGCTGTGGCCGAGCATTTCCGGACAAAGAGGGTGTCCAAATTCCCGAAGAAGTATTTGATTTGGCTGGTCATATGTAGTTGTGGTCGAAAATCTAGAACTTTTGTCTCTACCGGCACTATTAATAAGGATGTGTACAAGAAAGAATGTCCGCAAAAGCTGTTGCTACCGTTTATCAGAAGCCACGATTCTCCAGCTTTGGCCTGATTTGGCATCTTGTCACTATGCGAAATCCATGCTGGAATGGTATAAGGTACAAGAGATTAAATACGTGCCAAAAACAGCCAATCCACCAAACTGTCCAGAACTTCGTCCAATGGTGAAGTACTGGGCTCTAGTTAAGCGGAATTTTTTTTCGAAGTTAAGTAGAAAGCAATTGATACCGATGTTTAAAAGCGAAGATAGAGAATCGTCACGGCGTATCTGAGGATATCGTACAGAACCTGATGGCGAGTGTACCATAGAAAGTTCGATGGATCAACATCTTAATCAACTATTTCTATTGTAGTTATAACTCTTTTATTGTGAAATAAACTTTCGTTTTTGTTGAATTATGTCTAATTTTGCTACTTTTATTTTAGCTTTACTTCAGAGTTGTTTACCAGCATTGGGATCTCATGGTTTAGATTTATTTGTCAATACACTTAAGGGATCTTCCCGTTGACTTATTGAATCCGGTTGTGCAATGGACATTTGGACGGTCAGAGCCATATTTGAACTGCCCCTGCACATATCTTGCTTAGTTCTGAAGGACGCTTGCATGTGTTGATCACAGACCACAGAAATTTACATGAAATTTTTGTAGCGGTTCTTCTTTTAGAAAAGAATTAAGCCCAATAACCGATAGGACCGATTCAAACCAACAGCCACAACGCTGTTGGGGCATTTTATCATCTCACCCATTTCAAGCCTCATACTTGCGACATAAGAGAGATAGACCGAGAACCCCGAGAAGCAATAAGTACGCTCCATCATTGCTACGGTTAGCCCAGTCAAGGCTTCATACTTTTAAAGGTGGCCTGGTTGTCCACAGGCTAAGTATAGGATTGGAATTTTGTTAGATCCCTCTTACTATGCATTTATTGACCAGGTAAACTAGAGGTCGCTTAATAGTTATACATATAAATAGCTCTCCGTTAAATTTTCAACTGCTTCTATTCAATTTTCACAGCCTGCCGTACACTAACGGAGCTATTAGTACTTTATATTCACATCTTCGTTCTAGCACAATTACTATCCACTCCTAAAAGCCTCATGGGTATAAGAAAATATTTGCTACTAAAGATCATCATAAATAGAGATTAAAGAATCGATGAACTCTGCCCTAGTAGCACACTTGTTGCCATTTGGTTGAGAGAACATAAATATGACTTGGGTAGTCATAATCAAGTTACTTCAACTAATTATGATCGTATTATGCTACTTGGGTGGTCAGCGGAGAATTGCTGGTTTGCAAGGTACACCCGGTTGTGAGTAAATACGACGTTTGGTTAAATGTTGAAATTTATAACCTCTATATTTTTTTTAGCTTCGAAGCTGTTCCAGAAAGTATAGGCACACCTTATTTTAACGGTCACTTTGAATATAATGAAATATTTCAACAAGTTTTGGCTGCGTTTGTTTGCACATTTTTGAATGACATAGCATCAAAAAAGTGCTCGGTTTTTTGCTACCTATCAAAAGGCGCGGTCTTACTCCGGAACAACGAAAAAGTATCGTGCACAAATGTTGCACTGTGAGCGGACTCTCTTTGAAAAAATTGGCCAAGGAAGAGGGTGTAAGCGTCGGAGCGGTACGATCTGCGATTCTAATATATAGAGAACAGTGTACGTTTGAAGATGCGCCGAAGAGTGGTCGGAAATCCAGTCCTGCTAGTCCGGAAATCGATAAAAAGATCAGGGATGCCTACAAGCGAAAACCAGCGACTTCCGTTCGGGATGTTGGGAAAAAAAATAGCGACCTCGTCGAGTAACGTCATGTGTGCCAAAGAAAGACTTGGGCGAAAAACATAACGAAAGCAGGAAAAACCCAAAAGGAACCCAAAACAGGCCGCGTCCGTGAAACCACGGGCCCGCAAACTCTACGATTCGTTAATGTGTAGAAATTCTGAGTGTATAATAATGGAGGATGAAACGTATGTTGAATTAGATTACAAAACGCTTCCCGGACCACAATTCTATACTGTAAGCGAAGACAAAGACATCCCCGACACGAAGAAGGCAAGTTTTATCGAAAAAATCAGTAAGAAAGTTATGGTTTGGCAGGAAATAAAGACTGTATTCGATGAAATTTGGACACACGCAATTGTTCGTAGCTTTTTAGCGTGTGGGTAAAAATTATTGAAATTTTAACTGAATGTATTTCATTGTGTTGTGTCAATTGTGTAATGAGTTTCGTGAAAATCGGTCGAATGATTTCAGTGATGGCTTCGAATGAAGAAATAGTGCGCCAACAAATTTTGGGCACTCACTTCGAAAACCCAAACGCTTCTCATCGATGGATCGGAAAACAGCTCGGAATCGGACATTCAACCGTATCTCATGTGATCAAAGCGTTCAAGGACCGTAAGAAAACCAAGCGTAGTGGTAAAAAACGTGGCACATCAAATCCGGAGAAGGCCAGGATGGTTGTTGTTACGGAATTTATGGTGAATCCTGTGCAGCTTCAACGACTACTATTTTGACCTCGCTATTTCAAAAACCGCTCTTATCCCTTCCTATCTTCAATAAATTTACAAATGATCTTTGTTACAACCCACTATTGTTACAACTAGTCATTTAAGATAGAACACAATATACAAGAAACCAGTTGAATTTTAAAGCTAAAGCGACAAACTTGTTTATTTTCTTTCCGTCCGTAAGCCCTAGTTATCTTGGCGCCTTTCGATTCTCACAGAACATATGGTCCTTCGAACCGGATTCGCGTAAATTCTCGTCGTGAACTGCACAGTGTCGATTAACGTGTTTCGCGTGTGTTGGCATAGTCACCCGCCAATTGTGTACGGACATCAGTGGTACTACCAATCCGTGAAACAGTGATCGAATTAGTACTTTGTGAGTGAAACAAGCGAACAATGGATAAACTAATTCGCGAAAGAAAATCGCTCGAGCCACGGATCAAGCGCGTGGCTGAGATGGTGGCAAATATGACGCCAGAAGCGGCTGAAGAAATAGAGGTGCAAACAGAGCTCGAAGTGCTTCGTGATATCTGGGCTGCCTATTGTTCAGTGCACAAAAGAATTTTTTGGACGTTAGTGAGGACGATGTAAATATGACGATGCTGTACAGCAACAGTGCCGTTTCGAAAAAACTTACATCGGTTTGAAAAATCGCCCCCACGAAAGTGCTAAAATCAGTGCAATGTCGCGATAGCAGCCAAGAAGAGCGACCTTCGTCACAAAGTGACCCAATAAATCAGCTGCACAGCAGCAAGCTGGAACTACCTGCATGATGTCGAATGGAATGGTTGCTGGCTCAAACATCTGTTGCTGCTCTCGATCCTGCCCATGCTCTACCGCTTTCGGATCTCAAACTGCCACGCATGAATCTGCCTGTTTTTCTGGAAACTATCTCGAGTGGTACAGTCGTTCATTGACTATTCAAAAAGTATGGTTGATCAAAATCCATCGCTCAAAGATAGCCAGAAACTGTATTTCCTGAAAACAAATCTTTCCGGAGAGGCTTCACCTAATCTCTGCTACAAAATTAAGATGTAAATTATGCTCCAGCCATGGAAAAGCTAAGGCCCGCTACGACAAGCCACTGAGATAGCTCAAAAGCACATTGAACGTTTTTAAACCAACACGCCATGACATCACCGTCTGCTCAAGGTTTGCGTGTCTACTGCACGACGTCTCCGACGAAGCTTTGTCGAGCTCTTCAAGCGATGCAGAGAGGACCGTGACACATGGCAGTTATTCATCCTCACAGAGAAATTGACTCAGAAACTAAGCATCTTTGTGCCAAAGGATGGCTGAAATGTCCGAAAATGAAGTCACTCCTGATAAAGCTTGCGTTCATCGATTCACGCAGTTTTGCTTTTCAATCTGCATGCCAGCCTACAAACAACGGCCGTTACTACATACAAGCACCCTTTGAAGCCACAAAATAAAGGAGCATCGACATTCGTCGCCACCAATACTTCTTCGAAATGCGACGTTTGTTCTAAATCACCATCCGATATATCAGTGTGGTAAGTTCATCCATATGAGCTCAGAAGAAAGGCTTTCGACGGTCAGTTTTCAAAAGCTGTGTCGTAATTGTCTGAAAGACATCCAGGGAACCATGCAAAGCTGGAATCCGGTTGAAGTGTGGTTTACTGCATCACACTTTGCTGCACGCTGCAATAGCACTTCCAAACCATCCAACAGCTCCATCAACATCGTTTGAGTCACTCCATACAAGTACTGGTTCGGCCGTTCAATCGCTGATTTCGGCCTCGATTCCAGTTCTGATTTCGACGCTTCCAACGTCCTACTCGCGACCGTATCGAATGATGTCTTAGATAAATACGGACGACCACATGCTCAAGCCGTGCTGTTCTTGATTGCGCATCTCAAGTGAGTTTTATCAGCGAGAGTTTTTTGCAATGAACTTGGTCTCGATTTGTTGGAAGCTGATATGATCTGTAGCGTATCTCATCGACCCCAGCGCATGCAGATAAATGCGTGCAAATCATCGTAGCATCCTGATGCACGGACTATCGAACCACAGTCCCATGCATGGTGCTCGAGAAAATTACCAAAACACTTCCTGTTAAACCAGCGAACATCGACGATTGGCCCATACCAAGTTCCATAACACTGGCTGATCCATTATTTCACCGTCCTGGTAAGATCAGCGTGTTACTTGGTATAGAACTTTTCTTCCAGCTGCTCGAGCCTGGAAAAATTTCCCTCAGTTTTAATGACAATCTCCCCACCTTGCAAAACACCAAGTTAGGGTGGGTGATTGCCGGTCGTTATCGGGATACTGCCGTCTCAACATGCATGATGGCCTCAACGTGTTTATCGTCTACTGCGGACGATAGCCTAAACCAGCAATTGCGCAGATTTTGGGAGTTGGAGGACTATTCTACAGCTACACACTACCTAAGCGAAGAAGAAAAACAATGCGAAGAACACTTTTATAAACACCAATCTAGAGACGCCCAAGGAAAATATACCGTGCGATTACCGTTCCTGAGATCTCCAGCTCTGCTAGGTGATTCAAAACAAATTGCAGAAAAGCGTTTAACTCATATCGAGCGAAAATTGAAACGAAATCCTCATCTCAAGCAGGAGTACCATGCTTTCTTCGCGAGTACTGTGAGCTGGGTCACATGACACTCATCGATTGCACTGCCCCAAAGGGTGCCATCTACCTTCCTCACCATTGTGTGGTTAAAGAAGCTAGTTCAACAACCAAATGTCGCGTCGTTTTTGATGCTTCCGCTAAAACCACTAGTGGCCTCTCTTCTAACGATGTGCTTATGGCTGGGCCAGTGCTGCAGGACTCTGATAGTCAACATTCTTCTTCGTTTTCGTTTCCCTGTAGTTGTAGTCACTGGCGACATAAGGCAAATGTATCGAATGATCAAACTCGACGACAATGATGCTTTGTTGATCCTTTGGAGATGGTCAGAAGACGAGCTCAGTGGGAATATCGGTTAAACACCGTAACTTATGGCACAAAGAGCGCGTCATACTTGGCAACCAAATGCTTGCAGCAGCTGTTGAGTCAAACAGGCAGCAGTATCCGGCGGCGGTTGAGAAGGCAGAGAAGGGCACCTATGTTGACGATGTTTTGGTGGGTGCTGACTCTGAAGAAGAAGCGGTATTACTGCGGCAACAATTATCAACGATATTCGCCTCAGGTGGTTTCCACTTGCGGAAATGGGCATCAAACAGTGCAGCCGTTCTAAGAGATATCGCACCTGAAGACATTGAAGTGAAATTACCAATTGAACTTAACGATAAAAGCACCATCAAGGCCCTCGGCATCCACTGGCAGCCGTGCAGCGACGTATTCCAGTTTTTCAACATGACGAACAAGATCCTTCAGCCCACAAAGCGAGTCATGCTCTCGCAAATCGCCAGCATCTTCGATCCACTTGGATTACTGGCTCCGATCGTCATCAAAGCGAAGATGTTTTTGCAAAGGTTGTGGGAGCTGAAGGTGGACTGGGACGAAATACCCCCCGGTGAGTTAGTTCAAAATTGGTTGAAGTTTGTGCAAAGCCTTTCCGATCTCAACTCATTACAGGTACCTCGTCGAGTGATAGGCATTCGAGACGCCTCTCGCATATATCTGCACGGCTACAGTGATGCATCCGAGCGAGCCATGGGTGCGTGCGTCTACATTCGAGCTGCTGACAAGTGTGCCAACACATCATCTCATCTACTTTGTGCGAAATCCAAGACAGCGCCTATTGGCAATGGACGAACAACATTGCCTCGATTGGAACTCTGTGCGGCAGTGATATTAGCTAGACTCATGGTGAACGTAATAGCCGCAATCTCTATGCCCCTTTGTGAGGTACGGGCTTATTCAGATTCAACCGTGGCACTGGCGTGGATTTATGGTGGTGCTTCGCGATGGAAAACTTTCGTCGCCAACCGAGTGGCCGAGATCACCAATCACCTTCCTGCAATCAACTGGCACCATGTAGACACACACCATAATCCTGCCGATTTGATTTCGCGTGGTGCTCTTCCCGAACAAATAATCAACAATACTCTCTGGTGGTATGGTCCAAGCTGGAACAATACAACCAACCATCAAGAATCTCTACCCAACTCTACACTCGATGTAACTCAGCAGCGGCAAGTTGAGAGGGAACAGCGTTCATCTGGAGTGGCATACCTAGCTGTTTATGAAAATCTCTTTCTCGACGGAATGCTAGCAAGGTACTATCCGAATTTTCAACTTCTTCTGCGCATCACGGCACGAATGTTACGTTTTTCTTACCGTGAGCTCCGAACTAAGGGCCACCTGACACCGCAAGAAATCGACAACGCCCTACAAATTTATGTTCGACACGTCCAGAGCCAGCATTTCCAAAACGAAATAAATCAACTTGAGAGGAATCGTGAAGTGAGTAACAGCAGTTCCCTTCGTCAACTAAAACCGTTTCTGGATGACAATCACCTCCTCAGGGTGGGCGGTAGGCTGCAGCTTTCGGATTTCAGCTACGATACAAAGCATCCAATATTATTACCTCACCGCTCAACGCTCACCGCACTCATTTTTCACCACGAGCACCATGAGCAGCTTCACTGTGGTCCACAGTCACTACTAGCAGCTGTACGTCGGCGTTTTTGGATTATTCGTGGAACGAGTGTTGCTCGGAAGGTTTGTCGAACTTGCGTTGAATGTGTTCGTGCGAGACCAGCACCACTACATCAGCTAATGGGTCAACTGCCTGCAGATCGCCTGAAACCGAATCCACCTTTCTCCATCACGGGCATCGATTATGCTGGACCAATCAATATCATCAATCGACGAACACGTGGCGCTGCTCCTAGCAAGGGTTACATTGCACTGTTCATTTGCTTTTCTACCCGAGCAGTTCATCTGGAAGCAGTATCAGATCTCAGCACATCTGCCTTTCTTGCTTCCTTCACTCGGTTCAGTTACCGATATGGATTGCCGAGAAAAATTTACTCGGACAACGCTACCAATCTACGAGGAGCAGCCAGAAAATACCGTGAACTGTATAAACAAATCAATATTGCCGAAAAGGATGATAAAGTAGCAGAGTTCTTCGCCAACAAGGGTATTGAGTGGATGTTCATTCCTGCTCGATCGCCACATCACGGTGGACTTTGGGAGGCGGGAATAAAGGTAGCTAAATTGTTTTTGGGCAAAATTGAGGGGATGCTCGTTTCACGTTCGAGGAGTTGAGTACCATTCTCGCACAAATAGCAGCCTGCATGAACTCTCGGCCGATTTCTCCGCTTTCCGACGATCCGAACGACGCTGAACCCCTCACACCGGCACATTTCCTCATCGGTCGACCGCTAAACGCCGTGCCCGACATCAATCATTTGGAACGCCGCATCGGATCTCTCAACAGGTGGGAATACGTTCAACGAGTTGCGCAGCAATTTCGAGCTCGGTGGCAGACCGAATACGTTTTATCTCTTCAACGCATGGCAAAGTGGCAGCGCTCAGCTCCAAATATTTCGATCGGAGATTTTGTACTGCTGGTCGCTGACAATGAGAAACCTAAACAGTGGCCAATGGGCCGCATTGTCGACACATTTCCTGGATCCGATGGCTACGTCAGGGTGGTCGCTGTTAAAACCACCAACGGCATTGCTCAGAGAGATATTCGACGAATCCGTAGAATCCCTCTGGAAGACGACGAGTACGTGCCTAGACGAAATGGAACAGAAATTCCTTTGCTGTAATTTGGTGGGCGGTTTATGTTGTTACGGAATTTATGGTGAATCCTGTGCAGCTTCAACGACTACTATTTTGACCTCGCTATTTCAAAACCGCTCTATCCCTCTTCCTATCTTCAATAAATTAACAATGATCTTTGTTACAACCCACTATTGTTACAACTAGCTATTTAAGATAGAACACAATATACAAGAAACCAGTTGAATTTTAAAGCTAAAGCGACAAACTTGTTTATTTTCTTTCCGCCCGTAAGCCCTAGTTATCTTGGCGCCTTTTCGATTCTCACAAGAACAATGGTATTGAACCAATTTAAGCGTTATTCCAACATTTCGATCAGGGATGTTACGAAAAAGGCGAAAGTTTCAGTTTGTTTTGCGCAGAAAACAATGAAACGTTCTGGATTACATGTGTACAAGGTCCAGAAGGCACCGAACCGGAGCGATAAACAGAACTCGGTGGCCAAAACTCGTGCAAGAAAACTGTACAGGGAGTGGCTCACAAAACCGTTCTGCATTGTGATGGACGATGAGACCTACATTAAAGCCGACACCAAGCAAATGCCAGGACAGGAACACTACGTCGCCACCTCTAAGTTGGCCGTTCCGGAGAGTGTACGGAAGAAGAAACTGTCGAAATTCGCCAAAAAATTCCTTGTCTGGCAAGCGATCTGCGAATGTGGCAAAATGAGTCAGCCCTTCATTACCTCTGGGACCGTCAACGGACAAATCTACAAGGACGAATGCCTCCAAAAACGACTTCTGCCTTTCTTGAGATCTCACGATGACCCGACACTGTTTTGGCCGGATTTGGCATCTTGCTACTATGCCCGGCCCGTCTTAAACTGGTAGAAAGATAATAATGTAGTTTTTGTTCCAAAAGACGTCAATCCTCCAAACACTCCGGAACTTTGCCGAATTGAAAAATTTTGGGCAATCATGAAGGCACAGCTCGTTAAAACTCCAAAACTGATAGAAAATGAACTTGAACTAAAGAAAGTGTGGTTAAAAGTAAGTAAGCAAGTCGGTCCTATCATTGCCCAAAATTTGATGAAAGGGTTTAAGGCAAAGGTGCGGGCATTTGGGTTGGGAGAAGAGGTTCAGTAAACCAATGATGTCAAAACTTAACCATTTAGTAGTACTTTATTTCCAGAAAGTTTGAAAAGAATCGGGCTCAAGGAAAATTTTTGGTGACCTATTTTGTGTGTCCAAATTTCATCGAATACAGTCTTTATGCGAGTGTGGTAAAACATCTAGTCCGTACATCACAATGGAGACAATGAACACTCAGAAATACGTTAAGGAATGTCTCCAGAAGCGATTATTGCCGATAATCAGGCAGCACGAAGGTCAAGTAGTGTTTTGGCCTGATTTGGCGTCATATCATTACGCAAAGGACACTTTAGAATGGTCCAGAAGTCAAAATGTATGTTTTGTGCCGAAAGACATGAATCCGCCGAACTGCCCGGAGACACGGCCAATCGAGACTTTTGGGCTTTAACTAAAGCAAAGTTTCTAAAATTTCTAAAACCAGCGGACGAGATCCAAAAATTTAAAAAGATTGGCCAAAAGTGGTCAAAATGGTGGGAATTACCACTGTGAAGAAGCTAATGGGTCACGTTCGAGCAAAAGTTAGGAGTCTTGGCTATGATTAAATCTTTTGATTAAACGAGAGTAAAATATCATATAAAATACAAATACAAATATGATTTGCCAAATAAAATTATTAAAACTAAAAAAAAAACAAGACTTTTTTGTTATGTTGAAAGTGTGCTTATACTTTCTGGAACAGTCTTTATTTAATAAAACTTTCAAAATATGGTGACGACTACAATCTATTCTCTGCCTCTTTTCACAACATTCTTCAAAGATTCTACTGCGAGCGACGGATTAAAATAATTTAAAGAAACGGATCCATGTTCTTAAATGGAAGATTAATGGCGGAGTATAGATGAATGATGGAACTTGGGGAAGCTTATCAAACTTCAAATTAGATGCTATTAAACTTCAAATTAGATGCTATTAAACTTCTTAGATGCTCCTATGATCCACACTGCGAAAATCGGCAGACTAAGATGGGCTTTGCACGTAGTTAGAATGTCGGAGGACTGTCCAGGCGAAAACGTTGTTTAAAACACACTGACTGGTACCAGAAAGAGAGCCGCGCTACGGCAATTTGAATCGGTCAAGTGAGAAGCGATTTAGGGAACCATCGGCAGCCTGAGAGGCTGACAAATTGCAGCCATTGGATTTAGATTAGGTATTTGGAGACGAAATAAATAGAGAAATAACGAATGAAAAATGTCCGAAAACTTTTCGTTTTATATTGATCCTCTATACTGCTCGTTTGTCCTAATGGCCACAATTGTGCCTCTTAACAATTGAATAATTTACTTACAGCTAAGCCCAAGCGATTGAATTTTATGTCCCTAGTTGACCCACGGAAAAGAGGAAATACAACTTATTTTATTTCTTTACCACAATCATCCATCTTCCTCTAACTGCGTAGATGAAACAGTCTGCTGTGACGGGCGCTGGTAGCAATGCCATAAATGAGATGGTAAAATAAGCACAAACCCCAATAAATAACAATTTCAACACAAATAGCCCCTCCTGTGGACTGCCCGGAAGCTGCGTGAAAGAAGAGAAAGGAATTGTTCGCCAAGAATAAACATTAATCATAGGAAGATAGATAAGGCCGGCCGCGAATGAAGAAGAAATTGAAATCGTGTAGAACGACGTTTATTGAATAGAATGGCTTGAGCCTGTCAGAGTCGAACGCGTGCAATAATGAATTGCCGTTGTTTGTTCATTGTGTCAGAGGAGCAATTGGTTCCATTCGGCAGCAATCAATCCCCTCCGGAGGAGCTGATGAATGCTTCCCGAAAGCCGGATGTAATGGATATTTATTGACTTTAAGGTGATGTGGGTCGCGATTTACTATGAAACTAGTGTATACTTGCCACAAGCAGCTTGATATACTATTGAACAATGACCAAACACTATTTGCATCTCCGAAATCTCGATGTGGAATAGTTAGAAAGAGTCAAAAGATGCACCTTAAGCTCTGCTAGTTGGCCTCACATGAAGAAAGCTCTTTTGGGAATCAAACAATGTGCAACCATTTACGGCACACATTTTCTCTAAGCAGAAACTTTTCTATGCAATCTTCTCGCCTATTCGTTTACTGCTATTTGTTGAGCACTTTGTAGAGGCACAGAACTTTAATGTTAATGCATCGTTTACTTTGTGGATACGAACAATTTTCAGAAGTTTAGAGTAGGTAAAGGAAACAGTTTGCATTCTGGGTAATATTGCTTTTTCTATTGGGCAGGAAAACAGTCAAAACTTTTTCGGATCTCCGTTCCTACATAGTCCGCTTTTAGTTGGTTGGAGTTGCTCAGTTTGAAGCTGGGAATAACACACAACAGCACTCTTTCTTTCGTCTACCAAGTACAACTGAATGCTTCTAAAAACGATTGCATTTTCTAAAAGTTATAATTTTCGCTTCAAAAAGAAAAGAAAAGTTCTCACTCCGTATATAATTGTAGAAGAGTCTCTCCCGCTCGGCTCAATACGATTGCGAAGCCAACAATAATGCCTGTATTAGATGTTCCATGTTTTCTGCACCATATTATGGTTATAATAAGAAACCAGGCCATAGGCCATAATCACTGATAGCTGTTACATCAATTTTTAATGTCTTTTTTTCAATCTATTATTCACTACGTAACAAAGTATCCATTGAGTTCCTCAATTAATTTTAGTGCGTGAATTATCGAATGTAAGATTCGCTCGACCTACCTGGAGTTATTTTTTCTTTCAGATTTTTCGAAAGACCCTGTGTAAACATCATCATTCGTACAGAGCAGACAATGCATTGCAATGGATCAAGAGTGAGCAAAGACAAACACAGTATCAAAAATTTAATTTAATTTTCAGACCATCCAAATTCTCTGCTATTACTTAATTCATTGTCGTAAAGCATGATCCTTGCCACGTAGTCATCATCATCATCGTTTCGTTGGAGTTTGCCATGTACTTCTCTCCTTAATCTCTGCACACATATATGTAGAGCTGTTTGTGCACTTGGCAGCAGAATCAACAGTGTTTCCCTAATGCTGTTGCTCCTGCTCGTTCTTCATAGCTCGTCACAAAAGAACCATCGTCCTCGAAAAAACATCCTTTTGCCACCAACCATGTAATCTTGCAGTGTACCTACACACTGCCACACACACACACAAACATTCGAATGACAGTACCGGAGCGATAAAATGAAAGAAGGCGACCGAGCAGAAATTAAACGACTCTCGACATTTGTTTACCTTCCTCACAGCACCGGAAAGCGTCACTCTAGACCCATTTCAGAGTCACCCATCCCTCCCTTCCTGCCATCTCCTCTTCAGATTTTCTCATTCCGAAGGCCCCATATGATTCTTCTTTCTTCTTTTATCTTTTTAAAATCAAATTATCCACACATCACAAGCGCCATAAACTTTGCTACTGCTTTACATCGTTCAACCGCCCTAAATGTGACACCCACTCACGTGACGCGTCACAATCTCAAGGTGAGTCTCGGTTTAAACGATTCGGCTTATCTTCGTTTGGCAAATTTCAAAGATTTTTTTCACCGAATCATCAGAACAGTTTCCATTTCCATGGTGGCAGTTTGTGCGGAAATTTTGAATGCATTTAGAACCAACTACGACCAATGGGATGTGCATGCCATGTTGTAATGTGCTAAGAACTTACCATCAGTGCAAGGATTACCTATGTCTGCAGGACTATCCTCAGCTGGTTGCTCCGAGAGAATAGCCTGCGTGATGGCTTGTTGTAGCAGGGCCAGTCGATCTTAATGAGGACTTTCGGAAGACCCCGCCCAGAAGGACTCGTGTCTTCACATGACAAGGGACTGGCGATTCCACGTACCCTTACCGAGTCATGACATGATTGGCTATGGCTTCCGGATACCGGAGTTGTTTCGGGTTTCCGGATAGGCTATCTCGCATGTTGAATTTGTGATGAGATTTTGAACAAAATGCCGTTATCAAACAATTTTTTTAAGTAAACACAAAAAATAAGCGAATGAAACATCGATTACAAGAATTGGCCTTAAATTGACTGAGATATAGTCATTTCTGTGAAACAGGTTCTGATAAAGGCCATGTGTCAGCTTTTTCTTCTTGGTTTTTCATAAAAAATCTTATTAGACATTTATAGCGAATTCTTGACCATATTGGCCACTCCCAAAATCACCAGAACGTCTCCGGGGGAACCAGTAGAAGGGACCAGTTTGACATTTATCCCAAAACATGCCGTGCGGCAGCTCTATCTTCATGATTTTTCATAAATATGATATAGATATTGCCACTCTCGGAACCCCAAAACGTCCCTGGGGAAACCTGTAGTAAAGGCCATTTACGATTTTACTCCAAAACTTGCCGTGCGGCAGCTCTATCTTCATGATTTTTCATAATTATGATTTTGATAGACTCGAGAAACCCATTGGCCACCCCCGGAAGATTTTTGGGGGAACCTATATAAGCAAGCAATTATTCGATTGAGTATAGGAAAGAGTGGGTTTTATTAGTAGAGAGTTGGTTCTCCATCCGCTTCCAGGACGACTTCAATCCGCCTGGGGATGGAGCTGAAGAGGGTTTGAATGACGTCCAGTGGTATTTTATACCATTCGTCGATCAAAGTTAACTCTAATTCCTTCAAGGACGAAGGGGGTGGGAAAACATTCAGAACCCTTGCTTCTAATGTTGACCACAATTGTTCAATGATGTTAATGGCCAGTAACTGACCAGGCCACTCAAGGTGATCGAAATCGGTCTGAGTGTAACTCAATACTAAGGCTGCGTAAACTTTATGCACGAAGCTTGATATTAACACGCTCAGAGGCTCAGGCAGGGACGGCATAAACCAAGTAACAATTCAAATGCAAATTGGTTTTATTCATGTTTTATGGAAGTTTTATCAAAGCATTATGGAGATCACCTGGTTTTATCAGGGCATTTTCCAAGCTAAGGTGGTTTTGATTCATTAACAGTTCTTAAGAGTGATTAAAGAACACAGTGTTATTCACCTTATAAGTAATTTTATAAGATACTTGATTCCCCTCTCAGGACATCGTTCCACAACTTTCATAAAACCTGATAAAAGTTTTGAAAAAGTTTTATGACATTCTTCTTTAAGATGAATGTATCTTGAAAATGCTGCCAAAAAACGCAAAACGAATGTATCTTGAAAATGCTGCCAAAAAAACCATTTGATTTTGAATAAGAACACATACTCTTGAGAAAGAACATTATGTGAAAAATAAACAAACTGGACAAAGGGATCGTTCAAGCGATTTCAATAAAAACCTATCCAATATATTGAATACTCCTTCATCCCAGCCATCAACGACAATTTTTTTTACCATCGCTGGATTCCATTTTATTTGCAGCTTACTGAGACTAACTTATTAGAAGGGTCTATGCGTTATGCGTCCTATTTTTTGTATCGAATCAAATAAAATGGTGCAATGTGTCGCCACTTGAAAACCGAGAATTATAACTCATGATAATTGATTTTATGCCAGTTGTGCAAGCTAAACCTAACGTCCCATTGTAGTGAGTTATGTGGCGTACCACCGTGAAAATACAGCGCAGTACTTTAAACGTTAGGTTTAACGTTAAATCTTAAGTCGGAAGTAGTGCGCTGGAATCGCTCAGTGATCCACTACACAGCGCACTTCTTCCGACGAGAAACATAATTTTTCGCTCAATGGATGTTTCAGACATTGACGCAATATTATTATCTGTTATTTTTCCCAAAACCTTTGTTAGCATATTCAAGTTAGAGTTTTTTTTTTTGTTTTTTATCGACTAACGCTGGTGATTAAAAATATTAAATTATAAGCTGTTATTATAACTAAGAACAACAATTATGCATAGGCACTTTTGATTTGAACGTTCGCATTTTCTTTGTTTATGATGTGCCTTTTTCTCACTGATTTAATGGCTATCTTACGAAAGAATTGTTTACCATGAGCAATTCAAACAAAATTTATTCAAGCGTAATTCATCTTTTTCAAGAATAGAACAAATATAGATGAACTTATTGCGCTCCTCAAAAAATCTTGTTAGTCTTGTGCAAGAAATATAAGATTTATTTGCGTTTTATGGTAGTTTTAGATAAAACCATTGAAAAAATGGCGAGCGTGGCTATTCTGGATTCCCTCGGAATGGTAGCCATTTACATAACTATGCAACAAAAATCTCATTTTTCCAATGCTACGAACAAACAATGCTGTTTAAAATACATTTTGAAATTTAAAATGGGTTGTAGACATAGTTTATTCAAGATCTAACGATTCATCAGCCTTGTAACCTAATTGTTGTATTTTCAACTATTTCTTTATTTTTTAAATTAGTCAATGTTCTAGCAATAATTTAGTTTCGCATTAAAATTTTCGAGCTATTATGTTCTAAAACACCAATAAACTGAATGTCGCGTAAAAAAATTTATCAATTGCAGGCATAAAACAGATGCATTTATGGTCAATTTTACAATTAGTTAACATACGTATCCACTTTGAAAAGGAATATCATATGTATATCGATATTTTTTTTCTTTAGTAGCTTCCACTCAACCATAAACAAAAATAGTCCCCATTCAGCAGAACGAATCGAAAAATGGAAGATTCGAAATATATTTGTGATGGACTGGAAGTTTTCCTCAAGAGGAAAATCATAAAATTATCAAAACTTGTGGTAGTTTTATAATAGCTTTAAGCATGTCTTGAATGTCATTACAAGTATGTACCGATAAAACTATCAAGTTTTAAGCGATTCATTCGAAGTTTTGAAAACTTCTTCAAGTGTACCTTATACTTGAATTTGTTACTTGGGAACGCTTGTTTTATTTAACTTTCTTCACGTGCTTTGACGTGTTCTGCATCGTTCCCCGCAATGTTTTTCCGTTTTTCTCTCTACCACTACGCAGACGATGGCTCAAATTCGGCACCTTTAGTAGATAAGTTGCCTTGCAACTCGTGAACCCGAACAGCCGCATCCTCTCACTCCGTAGCGGGGTTTACACCGACGAATTAATAACTATTCTTTCATTCTTTCTTTCCCTCATACACACATACTCCAACTTCATTTGCGCACTTTGTCTCACCTGTTTAAACTTGATTCTAGCACAGAGAATCGAGTGCCAAACAGTTTTGTCACATTGCTTCAGTTTGTTTTCGATAATTGGCCAATATTTTTCGATGGGACGAACATTTGGACGATTTGGTGTGTGGAGAGAATTTTTTCAATACCGTCAACTACGCCTGTATGCCATTACATAACATTTCGGTATTAATGGCAGCTGGCTAAGTCAGGCCAGCACTTCACAACATTTCCCACCGTTCACACTGGGCAGAATAGGCAAAGTCTTGGACGAAACCTCAATTATTTTTGTCGGGATTTCGGTTCAAACTGACTTCCTACCGAAGCTTTGATCATTTACATTAAGGAATTGAATACTAATTGATATAAATCTACTTTCTTAACATAACGCCAAAGGAAGTTGGGGTTGAAAATCGGTTTTAAGAAGTGTATCGAATATAAGCTATCCACATACATTTGCGTTGTACGCATGTATTTGTGATGGTTTTTTATACTCTGAACACTGCATGCTGTGCATGACTGTTAGCTTTCTTTTGTTTACTTGTTTGTGCGGTTCAAATTCTGCGTTTTCAAAATGTCGCGTATTGAAAAGGAAGTGAAAATTAAGGTTCTGGACACATGGCTAAGTGAGAAGGGTATTACTATGCGAGAATTGGCGAAGCGGTTTGGAATTCATCATGCGAGTGTCAAAACCATCATTAATAAGTTTGGGGAACACTATTCTTTGGATGAGCTATCAGGAAGAGGCAGAAAACCCGGTTCTTCCAACTCGAATCTGGAGCAGAAAGTGTTATCTCTAATCACGAAGAACAAATCAATGTCAATACGTGATTTGGCCAAAAAAGCAGGAACGAGTGTCGGAATGATCCAGCGTATCAAGAGACGAAACTACCTGAAGACCTACAAGAAGCAGAAAATCTCGAAACAAAGTGCAGAACAGAAGAAGCGAGCAGCAACAAGGGCCCGGAAATTGTATACCCGTCTTTTTCAGCGTCTGGATGCATGCGTTTTGATGGACGATGAGACCTATTTAAAGGAGGACTCAAAAACCCTTCCAGGTCCACAATACTTTACTGCCGTCGTTGCGGAGGATGTGAGCGATGCGGACAGGTCGATTCAAGTGGAGAAATTCGGTCGAAAGGTACTGGTGTGGTAAGCAATATGTTCCTGTGGTTTGAAGTCAACCATTTTTTACACTAGCGGAACTATAAATGCGGAAATCTATCGATCTGAGTGTCTCCAGAAGAGATTGTTGCCTTTATATAAGAAGCATAGTACACCTCCACTGTTTTGGTCGGATTTAGCGTCGGCTCACTATGCCAAAACCACTCTCAATTGGTTTGCGGAAAAGGGTATAGATTTCGTTGAGAAAAATATCAATCCACAAAATTGCCCTCAGCTTCAACAAAAATTGCCCTCAGTCTTCAAGAAGACTGGTAAGGCAGCTGGGAACATGCAGGAGTTCAAAAAAATTTGGGTTCAAGCGTCCAAAAAATGCGATGCAACACTTGTCCGGAACTTGATGAAGAGCATTCGATCCAAAGTTCGAAAATTTGTAAAGGAATAACTTAAATTTTATCCGATCTTCATTATGTTCAAGTTTAACCTCGTACAATAAAGGATCAATTTTTTGTATGAATAAAATATCGGTTTTCAACATAATTTGAAAGAAAGTTTGTGGATAGCTTATTTTCGATACACTCCTTGATCATAAATTCATAACATTTTGTTTTATTTGGTCATTGTTATTGTTTTTCCAAAAATGAAGGATTTTATTACTGCAATAGCTTCGTAACAATACATTTGTCCGGAAATGAAGATTCAGAAAATTAATAAGAAAAATTAGGTTTATATAAAAACATTAGTATTTTCACTTAAAACGTGATTTTTTTCTGTTTTCAAATTGTTGTTCAAAATAAAATAGCGCGAGGAATTGAAAGCAATTTCTAAATGAATGATAAATAGTTTCTTAAGACAGTCTCAAAGCGGCAATACTAATTTGACACAAATTTGAAAAATATGAACGTCAAAACGAACTTGCTACAAACTGTCACGAACTGTCATCGTGAACCGATCCGTATTCAACTGCAATTTGACTTTTTAGAAAAATTTAAAAACAAAAAGGAACACGCCGAACAGTTACTGCATGCTCATAACAAAACATGTATTTTTTGACGCCTATTTTAGTCTGATTTAAGTACAGAAATATCACGACAAGAAGACCAAATTTCAAAGCTTATTCGGTGTGTATTATCTATGTCTTCCTCCTAGGCACGAGTAAAAGTAATTGAGTAGATAAGATTGATTTTGTTTTATTTTCCGTTGTGAATGTAAGCAGAGGTTCTGTCAGATTCAATCGATTTGGTCGTGATTTAAATATTCGTAGGTTAACAGAAGCAGTTACCTAATTTTTTGTTTGAGATGCTAAATAAACTTTGCAATGAACCTTGGAGTTACGCGTGGCAAATCAGATTGAGAAGAAGTAAAAACTTCAAAACGATACTGTAGTGAAGCAAGTACGACAAGCTGTTAGAAGAGATCCGCCTTCCAGATCGTCCGTGATCTCCCTGTCAAAACCGCTCACGGTACGTGCTGAACCTCGCACCGTATTGTTTTTCCTCCGATCTTGAAAAGCCATGGCCTGGACCGGGGTCAGGGCGTCTGGAGGCGCGGAATCTTCAAGATCGTTCCTTCTCCGCCATGTCATGTCATAACCGGCTGCCTGCTAGACCTCGTGCCCTCTTCCTCCGTAGCCCGCTTCCTCCGTAGCTCGTTTAGCCGTTAAGGGAGCTTAACGTTTCCAGGTTGCACAGCGGGAAGTGAACTACCTTCACACCCCAACCAGAGCAGCTAGAATGTCTCGTTCTCGAAAGCAGTCAAATGGTAAAAGCATACAATCATACACATCATCCAATGTTCTGGTACTGATGTTGCATCTAGTGATTTATCCAGATCATAAATATCAAATCCTAATAGATGCACAACCAAACAAGAGGATCCGATTTGTCGCCCGAGCAGGAGAGCAAGAACATATGAATACGCTAGATTTTGTTCATTGATAACTGCCCGAGCAGAACCGAATAACTAAATAACATGGCCTTGGCATATTTAGGAGCTCAGATTAAGATTTGGTAAAAGACTTGACGGATAATACCATGAAAATTATTCCCACAATGTTATGCGAATGCCAAATTGACGGTAAGATAAATACCTGTAAATAGTACTTCTAAGGTATTCCTAGGAATCCAAAATAACAAGTTTTGTTGATTCGAGAATATTTACTTGCAATTCTTAGGTATTTTGCTTAGGTATTTTACCTCTTAATCTGAGCTCCCTAATACCAAGGCCAGTTATCAAGTTATTCGGTCCTGCTTGGTTACCCATCCTAGCACAAATGGATTTAAAAAGAAAACAAGCACTGCAACCCTTCAGCGTCCTAAAACGTAGTGACCGAAAGTAAAGTAGAGGCATCACTTCTGGCTTTGCTGGATCACACAGTGCAACGCATTGTGTTGATTGCTCCGAAAAATATGATAGGGTTAGTCGAGACTTACTGGAGTATTGCTCTCTCACTTTTAAATGGAGTTTGGATGGTAGTTGAACTCAATCAAATTACCATCAAATACAAGAGAATACTAATTTTATCGATTCAAATATATTGATGGCTTGTCATTGTTCCTCTCCACCTTTTGTTGTCGATGCTATTGTCGACCTTGTAAACTAGAATATTGTTAGGAAACTACTAATACGATTTAACAGGAAAAACTACCTTTTTGTAATGAGATAGAAATACTCCATCCAACACGGATTAAAGTAAGAGCTGGACCCTTACAGATTGAAATGATTTTTGCTACATTTTAGCGGGTGGCAAAACACCAAAAACGCTGCCACTTCGTCATAGTGCAACTGTCAAACTAATTTACTTGCAGCCAACTACACAGCGAAAAAAAGCGTTCACGAGAATGAAAACTGACCGTGAACTAGTTCACGATTTCAGGATTTTCCCTTTAAATGCTATTTAGTTCATGATTACGTGATTCAGTTCACGGTGTGTTTTTAACGCCCTCGAATTCATGATATCAGTCCACGGATCTGGGCACGGATTTTTTACCGTGTATGATATGAATTATAACTTACGCGAATGCAAAGAAAACCAAGGCTTTGTATGCACAGGTAAAACGGAAACCCTATCTGTACGGTGGACATGATAACGCATGCAGATTAGAATTATAATCATCTCACATATTTTATCGAGAAGGCTGTGCTTGAGAAAATGTAACGACAGACAGGGGATCATAGGTCGGGACAAGACTTGAGCTGATGCGTCAACAGGATGAAGTTTTAGTAAACGTAAGGAGTGCATGAAGTACTCGGAGTCAGGCAAGCAACAAATGTTCACCGGTGGTGACCTTCTACTCACAATTTGACTGCCGCATCCAAGCTGCAGGATCATCAACAGATCCCACCAGGATCGGTCATTCTATCCACCTATGGAAGTAAATCAGCGACATCTCGGACGATGGTTACCAGCAGAAATTGTGGAATCAATTCTTCAAATCTCCGTATTCGACAGTATCTCCATCTGGGACAACACGAAACGGCAGCATGACGCTTAAGCCAAAGCTATTCGGGCGATAGATCGTCAAGTAGCAAGCTACTATAAGAGAAGATGTTCACTCATCACCACGAGGCCCCAAGAGTGGACAGTAATGTTTGCTAGAAATGAAAGATATGAAGAGAAAGTGTTGATACCTCCGCCAGTGTACCAAGCACGCATTCTCTGCCTTACATCCCACTGCGGGGTAGGTCAAGGCACGAACGAATCCGCCACTTTGACAGGCAAAAGTGTTCGATTACCGCTATATCCAAGCTCTCGCTCAATTTACTACTTCAATACTTCTATTCAATTTTCACAACCTGCCGTACACTGACGGAACTATCAACACTTTCTCTTCATACCCGAGCAGGAGACAACAGCATATGAATACCTAATTTTGATCTTGATAACTGAACGTGGTATTAAAGAGTTCAGATTAAGAGGTAAAATACCTAAGCAAAATACCTAAGAATTGCTCGCAAAATATCTCTCGAATAACAGAACTTGTTATTCTGGATACCTGGGAATACCTGAGAGGTACTCTTTTGGTATTGTCTTACCTCAATTTGGCATTCGCATAACATTGTGGGAACAATGTTATGGTATTATCTTCAAGTATTTTACCTCTTAATCTGAGCTTATAAATAGCAAGGCCAGTTATCAAGTTATTCGATCCTGCTCGGGTATCTTTCATTTCTGGCAAACATTGCTGTCCACTCTTGGGGCCTCATAATCGTTACTCCACGTACATATGATACAAACATAACAATTACAGTAAGCTAGGAGAGTTAAAGATCGGACAAGCGGAACACACTGGCTGAGTGATTGTGCGTAGTTGGCGTATCAAAAGGTTAGGACTTTTAGGTTAGGTTTTATCGCCATTTTCGCCATTTTGCATTTTGAACACTGCTTATGAAATGTCAAAACTGATCCTAGACACCCATCTCTGTTCGAGTGAAAGATTTCACTCATGTTTCTCACTTGGTGAAGTGAGTAACATCACGTTAGGGAACGTCCATTAATTACGTCACACAAAAAGTGACTTTTGATAAACTCCCCCTCCCCTCCTTGTCACGTTTTTTGTATGAATCTTCAAATTTTTTTGAAGATGACGTGACTCTACATTTGATTTTCCTAGAAGAGTCACGTCACTGCAGGTCGGATAACCCCCACAGTTTTTCGACTGTGTCTATATTATCATGGCTACAAAAATTAAATTCTATGATGAAATTTGTCAGAATTTCCCGCGCATTGGAAGAATACAAAAAACAACAATCAAATTGTGTTAAATTTTAGTTCAACGGCTGCAACTAATGTGGCGTTTGCTGATTCTCAAATTACTTTCCCACACTGATGAGTACTACCCTCGTTATACTAATGAGTGAACCAATCCAGCGTTGATTTCTATCTATCTATCTACACAATTACATATAAAGCTACTTGGAATTGAATTAGAAAGTATTTCTACCTCGCTCGTTCTGCATTTCTAGTTTCAATCTGGCACTATTTAAACCAAAACTTTCTCATTAGTGTATCGATAAGCTCCCACTGGAAACCAAACACACAGCCCACAATCCATTAATACGAGTAGTGTTTTTCAAAAGGATGAATTTCCGGCTCGGGATCAACATGCTTGCTGGTTTTCCCATGCAATCTTTGGTTTCAATTCCTAACCGGATCGCATGACTAGAGAGAGAGAGAGCCAAAATGCATTCTTCTCTCAGACAGCAGAAAACCGAATGCAAATGATAAAGTTTTGGTTTCGGTAAACATTAACGTGTTTTTGACATTTATAAATGGGTTTTTGCGGAATTTTGATTTGCTCTGGCTTTCCGATTGTGGGTGCCAAACCGAGGTTATATTCCCTCCGAGGACAAGGACTCATTTTTTTTTGCGAGTTTAAGCGGTTGACTTGCCGCCAGCCGTCCTCGCCGTCCGTCGGACAATGTCTGGCTGGGTGGCTGGCCACGCTCGACCGGATTTATGTTTGAGGAAAAGATTGTGGAAAACTTTTGAGATTTATATTTTCGCTGTTTTCCTTCACCGCCGCCCTGGCCCTACAATGGGCGTGAAAGTTTCTGGTTTGTTTGAGTTTTTAATGGAAAAGCAGAGGATTTTTAACACTGCGCTTTCAACCAGTCAAAACTTTTCGTTTTCGTTTCACCCGGACGGAGTCATCTCCAGTTTTGACAATAGGAAATCGGGTGCACTTGAGCTGACTGACTAAATTGATTCATGTAGCTGTCGGTGCGGATTTTCCATCTCGCTGGATTGCTTTTGGGCGAAGTTCGATGCCTGCAGCCAAAAATCAAACAATCATTGATTTCACAGGGACGTCATTTCAATACATCAACAAGGAGACTGCGCCCAACGTTCGATTTGTGTGTTTTCTCAGGGTCAATCCGGGCTGAAGACTGAGATGGAATTTAGTTGCTTATTCCGGTCACATACGTAACTTTTCCGGAGCTGGAATAACGATAATGCTTATGGTTAGCAAGTAGCGTGAAAAAGTGACAATTGCCGTGCCAAGAAACGGGGATATGCGATTGGAATAGCAAAGTTGGATGTCATCGTGGTTTGGTTACAGCGCTAAGTGAACGGTATTAGATCCATTGGCCGTCAGGGCATTTGAGATGGACGTTTGGAAAATCTTTATATTATAAATACGTTATAAATACGATATTATGATCGTCGTTGTTAACAGTTTTAATAGCTATTTTCAATTTTTTTGCTAAGAATGTTTGAATGCAGTTTATTTATTCAAGTACCTCAGCAACTGGCCAAATTATTCTCAAAAAGATCAATGTCAATGTATAGCTGACGTTAAGTGGTGGTAAATGTACTGTTTTTTTATCAACATTTTGATATCTGACATATTTCATTATGCCTAAATTGAACACACGCAAAAAGTGAACCGTCGCGTCGTGGAGAAATCTCATATGACATTTCTGTACCGTTTTCTGCAGGCGACGAAACATTTTTGTTGCCTCCAGCCGAGGTTTAAAAAATGTTGCGACTTAGATTTATGTCACTCAGAATTTCGTTGATTGTTGGCTTATTACTGCATCCATATGGTGTTTATTATATGGAATCAAATCATAATAATGGATACTAACAACTTATAATCAAACATAACCAAATGAGTGCGTCTTTAATCAAGCTATCAAAACAGTCACAAAGCATTTCTAAACTGTTTGAAACTGTCGGCAGAAATAGGGAGAAATTTTTGTTTTTCTGTTTTCTATCCCCGTGGTCGCTCGAACTGTACACACAAACTGTTGGTGGAGTGTGGGCATCAAATTTCGCAGCAGGTGATTGGTTTGAAAAAAATGTACGTTTACCACCTCTGGCTACGTTACATTTAGTAATTCTCATCAAAACTTTTTGGTTATTGGATCCATAAAAATTCAATGAGCCAGAACACGACGCATTTCAAAAAGATAAATTCAATACAGTTTGTAACTTATGTAAGACAGCTACAAAATGTCAATAATTAATCATCAGGTTTACAAGAAAAACAGTTGCCGCCAAATTCTTTGAATGTATAAAATTGTGGGTGAAGTTTTGGTGGAGATGGAGTATTTCCGTATCTCTGTCATTCTTATAAATGTGTGTATGAGTGAATTCATTTAGGTTAGTTCAATAGCGTATAAGTAGAACCGTTGTTATTGGAATACAGGGTGTCTCACAATAGGTGTCACTAAAACAAAATGGGATTGCAGCAAAACAAATCAACCAAATCATAGCATTTATTTTTCATTTGAAAGATTCATGTTATAGAAATAAACCATATTAATTCAGTTCGAACCTCTCGCCCTTTTCCTTGGTAACTTTGTAAACCCATATAGCTGGCTCGCACGATTTTCTGAAGAATTCGGTTCCAAATATCAACCAAATGTTTCTTGAATCGATCTGAGGTAAGCCCTTCCGTAGGGCCTATATGTTGAAGCATATAACCTCAAACAAAGTAATCAAGTGGGTTGAGATCCGGTGAAGATGCAGGCCATTCTTCGCATGTGATGAAAACGGGCAAATTTTCCGCGCACCACGCTTGTTTCTTCTTTGCCTTGTGAGCTGGAGCTTAGTCCTGTTGGAAACAATATGGTGCATTCCTATACAGAGTTGAAGCATGAGGAAGAAGATGGTTCTTCAGAACCTGTTCGATTTAATATTCAGTGTTGATTTTTACGTTAGGTTCTATGGAAAGAAGAGGAAGTTTTCCTTTTCGTGAAACGGCGATCCATACCATGATTTTCGATACATTCGGATAGCGTTCTACAGCTAGTTTATCTCTTGGAATATTGGCAAGACTTTTGCCATACACACGATCATTTTGTGGATTATGACTGTCCTGAAGGAAGACGAGCTTTTCATCTGAAAATAAAATCTCGCAGTCACCGTGTCGAACGAAAAGATTTCTGCTTCTTTGGACCCTGGCTTGCTTTTGACGCTCCATCAACCCGTGAACCCGTTTTTTACGGCTTGCATTCAGATCATGTCTGATGAGTCTGTGTATTGAAGCGGGGGTTATTTTTATGAAATTATTTGCTCAATTTTCGGCCATATAAGGCCGAATTCTAATCGGTTCTATCTCCTCAACTTTAGTTTTAAGATAAATGATGTATAAAAATATGGAAAATTTGGCGCTTTAAAGTTGATTCGATTGAGTCGAAATGATTATTAATAATAAGGCCGGATAACGTCTTATTCGCTCCCTCACACATTTGATTATTTTCATCGTTCTGGCAGTTTGTTTGGCACCTCCTTTGTGTTGAATATCGACATTTCCAGTTGGCTTGAACCGAACTGCTTAAGGCAATCTAATATCAGACACGGTCTTAGCTGATAAATATAAACAAATGGAACCGTTTATTTATCTTCAACGATAAGCTGTCAAAAGAATAGAGTTAAAACGGGTATAATCAATTCCACTGTTAAAATTACCCAACTGAAATAAACCAGGACTGAAAAAAGGTGGCACCTTTTGTGAGACACACTGAACAGGAAAATTTAAACTACCACTCGATCACATTTCACAAATCAAAACACTCTTTCAAAGTATCGATTATAAACGCTTCTCTAAATTCCAATAGAAAAAGCTTATCTTTTGACAAATCTTCTGTGACTTAAGGAGTTCTCGACTTGAAGAGAACATCGATGGGCCTAGCTTCTGTTGTTGATGTTGTTGTTGTTGTCTCTTTTTATTTTACGTCCACTTTGCACCACACGGGTGCATTCGTGTCATACGTTATTCTCATTTCGTTAATCTATTTCTTGTACAATATTTCCAGTAATTATTTTCCCACTCCACTTCATTTCGTCCTTTTCATCTCTTACTTTTCATCTTCTTTACTTCTTCCTGTACTCCTCCGTTGGTTTTCGTAAACTTTTCCTGCTTCTTTCGATTGTTTTACTTTTTTTTTATCTCTGTTATTTTGACCTTTTTTTATAATTTCCTTCTTCCACTTCTCTTCTTCTGCTTATCTTCTTCCATTTTCCCCCTTCTGTTTATTTACGTCTCTAATTTCTGGTGCTGTTGCTCTTCCGTTTCTCTTCTTCGACTTCTATTCGTCCACTTTGTCCGCTTCGCTTTTTTTCTTCTTCGATTGTGTTACGTTTTTATCATTCACGTTGTCTTCTTTTATTTCCATTTTTTATTTTGCTTCTTTCCAGTGCTTTGCTTCTTTCGTTGTGCTTCCTTCAATTTCCTCTGCTTTACAAATTACATCCGCACAGTGGGACGAAATAAAAAAAAGTGGGACATGGGTATTTGTGGCGAAACTATTAGGTGTGGCCCATTGATGTCTACTGCAATGTTTCTTAATTTTTTGAGTTTTTTATTTTTGTGTTAATAAATTTGATTCAAGGGGTGTATACACCTAAATATTTTTTTTTCTGGTTCAAATCGTTAACCATGTATTGAAACATTATAGATAAGGTTATTTCATGAAACTTTGTACAGGACAAAAACTTTTCATCTCTTAACTGGACGAAGTTGTAGGGTTAAAAAGAAATGCAAAATATAATTCTTCCTTAAAACTAGTTTTCTTTTTTTATTTGAATTTAACCATTTTTTTAAATGTTCTACAGAGTTTAAGGTACTTCATAAATTCATTTTTTTGTAGAAGACAACTTATTATTATCTTTTTGTTTCAAGGATTTTTTGAGCTATCATCAAGGATGCGTAGATTACAGGTTAGCAGATATTCACAGCTAAACTTAACGGAAACTTACTGTTTGAAAGGAAAAAAGGAAAAATTTATTAGACAATATAGCTTATTTTAATAAAATAATGAACAAAAGTCCATCGTTCTACTGCAAATACAATAGGTGCAATAGGAACTATGTCGTATTTCTACCAAAGGACCAACGATGAAAATTCGGAATATTTGCAGTAGAAAGATGGACTGTTTTCGTTATCAAATAAACTTCATTATCTAAAAAAGTGGCTTTTTTAACGTAGGACTACGTTTTTCTTTTCTATACCGGGCGCCGTTTCAAAATTTTGAAAAATGAGAGCGTTACGCAAAAGTGAAAGGTTTTTGAACGCTTATAACTCTCGTTCGACTGAACAGAATGACTTCATTCATGCATCATTTTATCAAGAAGACTCACAAATTTTTTGCTTCAAAATTTGAATGAAGTTCAATTAGTATAAGTAGTTCAAATTTTCATTTGAAAATGACCTTCTTTTGCTCCCATACAAATTTGCATATCAACAGGTTGAAAAATGTTTTTTCCCTAGCAAGGTCATAGGAAACGAGTAACAAATGTCTTCTTCTTCTTCAAAATAACTTTTCTCCGTCCCACACAAATTTCTGAACGCACAAAGCTATTGGTCGAAAATGACATCATATTTGCGCTACGCTCTGATTGGTTCATACTGCCACAGTAACCTTGCCAGCAATTATGGAACACGTGGAACGACCAAACACCAATAATCAGTTCTCGCTGTGCATCCGTATGCGACAGACGTGTTTGGCGAGCACGTTGTAGAAAACGCCGCCCGTGAAAACAAGAAGACCAGATTCATCCCACGTCACTTGCAGCTGACCATCCGCAACAACGAGGAGCCGAACGAAGAAAGAAAGCCCAAGTGGAATCGAAAACATTTCTCCCCCGTCTACTAAATCCGTCCTTATCAGGACGACCAAATCAGTTTACCAACTAAAGAGTTGGATTGAATTTTTGTATTGTGCTGCTGTTAATTCAATTACCGCATCACGGCTGAATATGGCAAGCATTAAACGTTGCGTCCCCGATTATACCACAAAGAACGTTGAACAACAAACGAACGAAAGTCTAGAAGGGATAATTCGAGCCAAACTGCAACACATCAGTGACCATGTGGTGGAGTTCGCCATTGTTCCTAGTTATGCGTACCGGATTAGTTGCTGTTGGTGGGAAGCAAAATAGGCATATTTCTGTTGAGAAAATCATCCGTCTAGCGTGCACTAATTCAAACTAATTAGTGTGGCGCAACAACAGAAGTTCGTCCCCTTGGGTGCATTTTTTATCACATTGCCTTCGTTGGTACCGCCTTCTTTTGTGCAATAGCATCCGACGCCATAACATACCAGCTCTTAGCAGAAATTTTGACTCAGTCTTACAACAGTCGTGGAGCTGTGCAGTGGCTTTTCGCACGCAGTTAGCGGCAGCAAGCAACTTGGATGGTGCACTGGCGAGCAGTCGTTGCCCACACTCCCGCTTCTTTCTACTCAATTTTTGAGTTCAATTGTATACTATCTCTTTTTCCCTCAAGGATGTGTTACTCAATTTTCGTTAAACAGTGGATCAGCTCAATTTTTGATTAGATCAGCTTCTTACGAAAATTTAGTAGCATTTCCGCGAGAGAAAAGAGATAACGCATGGTGTACTCAAAAATTGAGTAAAGTGAAGCGGGAGTGCATAAAAGCGTTGGTACAGTTGGCTGTTGGTGCCGATGCTCCTGTCAACCTCGCTGCGAAAACATGGCTGCTAAAGCCTACGAGTCCCTCGCAGTAACAGTTTTTTTTTTTTTTTTTTTTTTTCTCCCGTTTTTCCCCTTGCCCGCTTTCTCGCGATTGCGTGTTCGGTTCGCGAATTATCACCTGCGCTTGCTCATCTTTTGGTGGTGGCAAGACAAAAGCAAGCTGCTGCAAAGTTCACCAAGTTTGTTCGCTCGACCTGTTGCCGTGGCAATGGGTCGAAAAAATCAACACGTGGTGACATCCACGACAGTGGCATCAGCTCCTGACTCCATACCAAAACCGAGCAGCTCCAAGCGGCTGCGCCAAGAACGACGCCGATCCAGCGGACCCAAACGCTCGACTATTAGCGAGCAACAAATTTTCCATGCTCCCGGTACAGGAGGTGCCAAAGAAGGTAAAAGTCCCCCGCTCTTCACCACATCAAAGGACGTCGCTGCTCTCAGGGCTGAGCTTGCAGCAATGGAAAATTCAACCGCTTTTCCAGCTGTGCAGTACCGGCACAAAGATCATGTGCTCGACGGAGGCTGACTACCGTGCTGTTGGTGCTCACCTGGTCATCAAGAAACATGAGGTTTTACACTCACGACGCACCAGGAAACAAGCCGCTGAAGGTGATTCTGCGTGGCCTTCCGGAATGCACCCCGGAGGCAATCATTGCTGAGCTGCAAGCGGCTGCTCTGAAACCGGAGAAAGTGTTCCCGATCAGACGTCAACAACAGGGAAATCATCGAGACCAACTCTATCTGGTCCATCTGGAGAAGGGTTCCGTCACGATGGCGGACCTGTTGAAAATACGGGCACTTTTCAACGTGATTGTCGAGTGGGACCGGTATCGCCCGAGAAAGCACGACGTGACGCAGTGTGGCAACTGCCTTGTGTTTGGCCACGGAACTCGAAATTGCCACATGAAACCACGTTGCGGCAAGTGTGCAGGAGCACACACTACCATGGATTGTGCCCCAATGGATGAAGGAACACCACCAAAGTGCGCCAACTGCGGCGCTAATCACGAAGGTAACAACCGAGCTTGTCCCAGGCGTGCAGAGTTTCTGGCGATCCGCAAACAGGCGTCCACTAAGTCCCGGCCTGGGCAACGCCGTCCGCCGCCTCGACTGGATGAAGAAAATTTCCCGACGCTCCGGTACCAGGTGCCAAACCTACCGCCGATCCCATTAAATCACCGCCAAGCAAACCGCCCGTCAGCTTCCGTTCATCATCGTTTCGCCGCAGCCGCCGCCGCCCCCAACCCGACTCCTCCTCCAGGATGGGGCAATCCGAATCGCAATACCTCCACGCAATCACCCGTCGATGGTCAGCTCTACGACTCGGAGCAAATGGTCGAGTTCGTGCAAGAGCTCTATCGCCAACTACGTTCCTGCCGCTCCAAGGAGGAACAGCTCAAAGCCGCCACATCCGTGACGATGACGTTCATCTTTAAGTATGGACCGTAAACGCACCATCAACATTCTTAATTGGAATGCTTGTTCCATCCGGAACAAAACTCGTGGAGCTCAGTGACTTCCTTAACAGGAAGGCCATCGACATCGCCATCGTCACCGAGACGCATCTCAAAACCGGAAATCAGCATCTTTATCCCAGGATACCGGATTGTGCGACTTGATCGTAGCGGCTCTAGTGGAGGAGGAGTTGCGATCGCCCTGCGCTAACAACATCAACTGCCATCTGCTTCCGAGCTTTCAGCTGCAGTCTATCGAAGCCATCGGAGTCGAGGTCGAAACTGCTGTCGGCCCAATCACTATCATCGCGGCCTATTGTCCCAAGCAAGCCAGTACCAACCAACGGAACAACAACGGCCCTGCGAAACGACATCCGTAAGCTTACTCGGAGGCAGGGGCAGTTCATCATCGCCGGCGACATGAATGCAAAACACGAAGCCTGGGAGAACACCCGGCGGAATCGGAACGGAATTATTCTACAGGAAGACCTGCAAGAGGGACATTACACCGTCCTGGGCCCGGATACTCCCACCCGGTTGAGCCGATCCGGGGTCCATTCGACAATCGACATCTTCCTCACCAACATGGGAAACAACATCGCCCAGCCAATCGTGCACCAGGAGCTCAGCTCGGACCACTATCCGGTGGTGGCCGAAGTTGGCTCCTCGGTCAACCGGCATCGTATCACCAGACGGAACTACCATCGCGCCAGTTGGGAAAGGTTCCGACAACATGTTGACGACAACATCGATTTCGACATGCGCCTTGATTCGGTTGATGACATCGAACGACAGCTGCAGAGCATCGAGCAAGCGATCTCCCAGGCCCGGGAGCAACATGTACCGGTGATAGATCAGGTGAGTGACTCTGTACCCATTGATAGACCCACTAAAGAACTTAATACAATTGCGAAACGCCATTCGAAGGCAATATCAGCGAACTGGTTTGCCAACGCTCAAACGTCACTGTAATCGTAGTGACCAAAATTATTAAGGCCAGAATGGTGGACCATAAGAATAACAATTTCGCCGACAAGATTCGCTCTCTCCCAGATTGTGCTAAGCCGTTCTGGAAGATGACAAAAATTTTAAAAACTAAGCCAAGGCCCATTCCACCGTTGAGTCCCACTAGACGTCAATGACTCAAGGGATCTGTTGATAACACCTGCAGAGAAGGCTGATGAGATGAGTCAACACTTCGTCAGCTCCCACAATCTCGGTCAAAACATCGTCAGTCCACACGAAGCTGCCGTTAGCGCGCTTATAACTAACATCGACCAAAGTCCTAACGACTTCTCCGAAGATTTGGAGATCTCAGCTGACGAATTGTTGACTTATATCAAGACCTCTAAGAACATGAAGGCCCCAGGTTTCGACAACATCATTGAACTTGGAGCTCAAGCAATTGAGCCCCCAGTTCTACAACCATCTGGCGGTGGTGTTTAACCAATGCCTCCGTCTTGGCTACTTCCCATCGTGCTGGAAGTCAGCCAAAGTCATCCCCATTCGGAAACCTGGGAAAGATCCTTCATGTTCCAGAAGCTACAGACCAATCAGCCTTCTCTCAGGTCTATCTAAACTGTTTGAGAAAGCGATCCACCGTCGGCTCCTAACATCTGCTGACGAGCTCAATATCCTGTTGGATGAGCAGTTCGGTTTCCGTCATGGTCGCTCAACAGTCCATCAACTTAATCGAGTCGTGAACATCCTCAGGCGGAACAAGTCTGTTTCGAAAACATCCGCTATGGCCCTTCTCGATATCGAGAAGGCCGTCGATAATGTGTGGCATGATGGCTTGGTGTACAAGCTCAAGCGATACAATCTTCCAATCTTCCTGGTGAAGATTATTAAAAATTATCTCTCTGACAGGACATTCCGTGTTTCGTTGCATGGTGCAGTTTCCGGTAGTCAGGAGATCTCCGCCGGTGTTCCGCAGGAAGTATATTAGGTCCACTTCTGTTCAATCTATTCACCTCGGATATACCCCCGCTCCCTGAAAATGGATCTCTGTCGTTGTTCGCCGATGATACCACAGTCGTCCACAATGGTAGGGTAATAAGAGCGCTTGCCGCGAAACTGCAGCGAAGCCTGAATGTTCTGTCAGAATACTTCACTGAATGGAAGATTTGTATCAACGCAGCGAAGACCCAGGTCATCCTGTTTCCCCATTCTAATTCTCCCAGACTTGTCCCGCCTGAGAATTGTAAAATAAGCCTGAACAACACAACGGTGGAATGGACCAAATCAGCTGTCTATCTTGGTGTCACTCTAGACAGCAAGCTTATTTTCAGGGATCAGGTTGACAAAACTGTCACAAAATGTAATACTCTGTTGAAACTACTGTACCCATTGATCAACAGAAGGTCTACATTATCCCTTAAAAATAAGCTTGCAGTCTACAAGCAAATCATACTTCCGGTCATCGAGTATGCAATGCCAATCTGGGAGAGTTGTGCAAAAACACATCTCCTGAAACTCCAGAGAGTACAAAACAAGTTCCTCAGGATGATAATGAACACCCCTCCGAGGACAAGAACATCTGAGGTCCACCGTCTGGCCGAGATAAAAATGCTTGACGATCGCTTTAGTGAGTCTATCAATCGGTACAGGGCACGCTGACCAGTGACCATCGTGATCACCAGATCATCCGGAATCTGGTTCCCCACCCTATGCGATTTTCAAATTAGTAGTTGTTAGTTGTAGATTAGGTAGGTTATCAAACTTTAAAATTAACAATGCCCCAAGTGGCTGAACTGAAAACTAATGTATTAAACACTAAACACACTTAACACCCAAAACACACAAAACATAAAACAAAGCTGAAGAGCCCAATGGGCTAAAACACTTAAAATGTTAAACTTAGTATGTAAGACAAACCATGAAAATAAAGATCAATTTTACTACTACTAAAAAAGCCTACGAGTTGGCTGGAAAAGCCGCCCGTGACGAGACAAACAACCCTAGGGGAATCGCAAACTATTTCTCCCTCAATTAAATCCGTCCTTTTCAGGACGACCAAATCAATTTATTAACTAAAGCAGTTTGTTTGGTTGCATTTTCTTTGTCGGTTTGTAGTTCAATTACGCCACGTCCCGGAGTATATCACAAAGACCGTTGAACAACTATCGAACGAAATTTTGAAGGGATAATTCGAGCCGAATTGCGACATGTCATAGACCAACTAGACTATGTGGTCGAGTTCAGTTTTAGTTCAACTAGTTGATGCATACTCGAATTAGTTGACTGGCAGTCAGCTAGCAAATTAGGAACATTTCTGTTAAGAAAATCATCCGTCTAGCGTGCACTAATTAAAACTAATTACTGTGGCCTAATAACTGAAGTTCGTCCCCTTTGATGCTCAGTCTTACGGTAGTCGTAGTTCTGTGCAGAGCAAAATGTGCTGGTAGCAACGCAGTATGCGTGCGACCATACTGGAGGGGGCACTGGTGAGCATTCGTTATCAAGAGAAGTTGGTAGCAGTTGGCTGTTTGGGCCGATACTCTCCGTCAACATCGCTGCGAGAAAAAAGGCTGCTGAAGCCTATGAGTTGATGGAAAAATGCCGCTCGTGACAACAACGGGACAAGAATCAGCCCACGTCACCTGCAGATGGCCACCCGCACCGACGAGGAGTTGAACCAAGAATACCAAGAAGAAACCCCAAGTTCAACCCTGAACAATGTTTCTCCCCCGTCAACTATATCCGTCCTTTTCAGTACGACCAAATCAGTTTGCTTATTAAAGAGTTTGTTTGGTTGAACATATCTCTTGTGCTGTTTGAAATTTCAATCATTCGATAGGATTCAAATTGTTTTGGGAATGTAATGTGGTTCAACCATCACAGAAAATACAACTATGGCCGTATCATTATTAAAACCAAACGGTCCTTTTAGGGCCACCAAATGCTATCTAAAGAGTAAACAATAGCACTTATCTTACATATTTATTTCCCAATGCTGGTCGGTCTATCGTTCAATTAGCACTATTTCGGCCTAGACGTCTATCGGAAATAATAGACTATGAATTCCCAAATAGGCCACAACCATCTACAACGCAATAAGGATAATGATTACTAGGTGGTCGATCATATCAACAGAATATGCTCTTAAGGTGCATTCTAGCTTCACCATCTCGGAAGGCAAACAGTTCCAGCTGCAAGGCTCGGAAGAAGAAAACGTACACGGAAGAAACAAAGTCCCCAAAATTAAGTTAATTTCACCCAACTCTGGAGTTCGGTGCGGGAAGCCAAATTTGAGTATATGCCATATTACTCAAATTTGAGTAACTGTATACAAAGTTTATGGAGGATAAATTTTACCGAATGCAATAAAACTCGTAAAAACCAAAGAAGAGAACTTTTCCGCACGGTTAGTTAGTAAATGTTATACAACTTTTCAAATAAAGTGCGTTTTCTCGTGATGATAGAATAAAAACATAAATTTACTTGATAATTTTATTCATTATGTTTGTTTCTTAATTTTTAACAATAATGGCTAGTTTAATACCGTAACATATTTATTGTTTTTCGGTTTTTAAATCTTATATACTTCAAATAATAAAAGTATGCAAATGACTTCCATTTTTACTCAAAAATTAGTTGTTAATGAAGTACTCACCCATTGAGTAATGTTAACCTAATGTGCAGAATCAAATTTACCCATCTCTCCAGTTCAACAACAGTACTCAACTTTAAGTTTAAAAATACTCAATTATAGGTACATTGTTTCTGCCGTGTATAGCACCTTATCTACCGGGTGTTGAAGCATTTTAACCCGATCCTGTCGTTTCCTCCAAAACAATAAGCATTATGAACAGCTTCATAATTGACATTTCCGAGCGGATTGAAAGCGTATCTGCCCGACTGACTTAAATCAATTGGCGGATGGCCCTGACGTCTCTGGAAATTCAAACTGCCCCTCGATCAAGCTGCCGGGAGAGCTAGCTAAACACGAGGTTTCCGAGCGAACCGAAGCCATGGTCAAGTAAACCAGCTTCATGACGAAATGAGGTGGTGTTAGTAGCTGTTCGCTCGAACCCAAATGGCCCTAACCATCAAAACAACTGGAAAATTAAGTTGACATGTGTTTTGGAAAGCTGGAGGCTGGGTTTCGGGATAATCGATTGTGAAAAACATCTTTCCTGTGCCGAAGCCGTAATGTTTTCAACATTTGCACTTTTGGCAGTGTTGTAGACACATAGAGCCTAGCAGAAAGCGTATGCAATTGGAGGTGAATGAAACCAGCTTCTTGAGTAAAAGTTTCCCAAATGAACAAAACTCATTCGCACTGCAAGGTATATTACGAGATATAGAGTATCTTGTTATCATATGTCATACATATTATTTCCAGTGAAAGCAAGATGTATGAATGTAGATACCAAGACATGGCTATATCAATAAAGGTTGTAGTGCGAACGTTTAGTGTATGGGAGTTCGATTTGAAGGAAACCAATTTCGACCACTCTTTAAACAATCAAGCGATCTAGATTGCACATTGCTTCGTAGTCCTACGTCAACTTTGCGTACAACCCCATTGGGCTGTCCCTTCTAGTTTTTTCACCTATGGCCAAAGTTCCGGCTAACTGCCGCAAAGTGTTGTGGCAGGGAGTACAAGAAGTTTTTGAAAGTTTGTAATTTCTTAATTAATAAAATGCAATTTGGTCTTCCGTTCTTTATTGCCATCCATTCGAAAATAGTCGCTTTTTTCAATGCTTGCAGTAGTCTTTTTCATCAGACTCACAGTTGTACCTCACTCCTACGCTAAATATTTCATGAGTATTCTCGGTGATTGGAAGGTGTTGTAATAAATTTGAATACAGACTTTAATTGACAATAAAATTTTGTTCTAATAATAACAAAAATATAAGTAATTGCGTTCTGAACCATTGTACAGTGTTGTTGCTTACTGTTAGTACAAATTACATCTCGATGTTGTTTTTCAAAAATAGCATAAAAACGTGCATAAACTTTAACCCATCGCACAACTAGGTAAACAACTGTAACATGAAGCCAAATAGTAGAGCACAACCTTAGAAGAACGTCTCTTCCTAGTTTCCTGAACGTTCCCCTCGATGATAAATGGCTGGTTTATTATTCTGAATTAAAGTAAATTTTAGCTCATTTCTTCGGCTGCCAAAACATTTCCGTTAGCTTCGGAGCAGCAGTAGCCATTTTCCAAAGTCCAAGATGTTAAAAACGAGCACTGGAAACTCGGTCAGATTTCCGTTTGCCGTTTGTTGGGAAAAGTTTTCCCATTCTCCATCCAACCCGTCGTAGTAACGGAACACCGCACCTCAACGAAGATGCCATTGCATAGCGAAATTACATGGGGTTTCAAATTTGGAAACTGTGACGCATTGCGTTGGGGTTGAGTCTGTGGAGGGGAAGGAGAACCTCCTGCAATATTTCAGCGTTGTCGTTGGTGTGATTTCTTGACTTACTGCTCAGTTGCCGTCAACTAATAGTAGGGTTCGCTTGGGAGATGTGGGTTGATTTAGTGGAAAATTTTTAAAACCACCTAATCGTGAAACGACAACCAGTGACCGTCGGGGAAATGGAAGCGGAAAAGTTTCCATATTTTATATTTTCTCGGGATTAGCATGATGCAGCTTGGAAATCGTGTCTGGGTGGATGCCAATGGAACACTTTTTTTTAAGCGAAGGCAACTTGGTGGTAAGATTGAAGATTTTCTTATAAGTGCTCTTTTGATGCTCCCTAGTAACTCAGCCATGGTGCCCTTCTGGGATGGCATATTATATTTAAATGATTGTCAAACTTATTCAAAGGAAGTTTTTTGAAGTCAAAAAACTTGAAAAGCTCCAGGTGCAATTATAACAGAAATTAAACCTACCGCTTTTAGATTGCTCAACTTATCTTACCGAACAAGAGAGCTTTGGAATAGACGGTTTAACTTTTATCCACAAGCATGAAAGTTCTGATTCACAGGTATTAAAAATATTTTCACAACGATTTAACCGTTTACATCATACCGTCCTTAATCCTTTCCTGGGATCAGCTGTACTGTTTGTTGAAAACTATTCTCGAAGCTAGTCCGAATTTAGCCATTTTCGACTGTTTTTGTTCGTTGTTGGTGTTTGCTTTTAAAACTCCCGATATAATTGAAGCCATTGCAAGAACAGTTTTGTTGAAAGTTAAAAGTCCTCTTCCCAGCTGAGCTACATCGCTAAATACCTGTCGAAAAGTTTCCCTCTCAGGATCAACTGAGCTGCACGTACTGGTTTCGGCCTAATGAAGGCAAAATTTGCTTTCCAAACTAGAAGCCAATCTTACAACATGCTCTTCCTCGTTTCCTTCCTACCAATGACTGGGGTAACGAGCTATCTTTCTGTCAAAGAGACATGGTCCGTTAGATAGCGCTTGAAAATCGCGTAGCACTTCGTTAAATTAATTCGAGCTCACCTCCCAATGTAAACCGATCTAAACAAATCAAACGAACTAGCAGGCAACTAATTTGGCTTCCTGAAGAAGACAGTCAGCCTGAGTCAACACCACACACGTTCATGGGGTTCACTCACGCACGGATATTCAATCCAACAACACCCCACCCACTGAAGCTCGAATTTGGTGATTTAGTAGAGCTGGAACCATTCTTTTCCCTCCAGCTAAGTTCGGAGAAGAGGCGTTTGGGAACATTTTGTTTAGGTGGGCCGTACTCGCGCTATCATTGTTAATAGAGAACGCAAACTTTCTTAATTAACGGAAGGAGCCATTTTCTGAAGACGATTGCTGGCTGATTATCACCACCACTCTGTTCGCATCGACGTCATCGGTATCATGGCGCTGTGTGGTATGTTTGGAGGTGGCTTTTTTGGTTTGCCTCGAAGAGTGGAATCGTTGTCTTCATGGGTGTGGTGTGGGAAGATGTTCGGTGGACGGAAGCAGCACTACGAATGAAACATAACATTTGAGAAGACTAGTTGTTTAAATGATTTCTGAAAAGATGGTTTGGACGGGTCTGTTGAAAATGATAGTTTTGCATAGGTTTGGAGAAATTCAATGAAGAAATATGTAAAGCCTGTCTACGTTGAATTTCGGACACTTTTATTTCAGTGTAGATTTTGAATTATTTTACGGATCGCTGAAATGCTTATAAGACAGCAGAGAAACTCTCCACTTTATTTCGTGGAACAACATGTTTAAATTCTTGCTAAAATGACGTTGAATCAAGTGGAAGTGCGCAAATGCATTTTGTACGAACGGCAGTAAGATCTTGCCAAGGAACTAAAACTACTGGAAAGTACCGTGTTTTATGTTTGCAAATCATTTGACTAGCGCTTGACTGTGGAGCGGAAGGTTGGAAGTGGGACAAATCGAAAAATATGCTCCCGACAAATGAACAAGAATGTGGTAGCCATTATTGAGAAAAAATCCCAATCTTTCTGTGCAAGATGTGGATCGCAAAGTTGCGAAGTCAAAATAATACGTACAGAAAGTGATCAGAGGCAAGGAATGAAGGCACAAAAACAAAAAGAGTAAAGCAACTCCGTTCAGAAATGTGCGCGTTCAGAGACCGGCACCCCACCGCGTCGAAAACGGACATCGTGCGGCACTTTGTGGACGTCAAATACGCCCGTTCCGGCATCTACAACATCTTGGCACTATCAGACAACAATCAGAGCATCGAAAGAAACACGGTTCCGGACGGCCGACGGCCATGAGTGACACGAAGCTCCAAAGGATGCTGAATTACGCCAACTACACGGAAGAAATACAGTACCTAGAATTGAGTATTTTTAAACTTAAAATTGAGTACTGTTGTTGAACTGGAAAGATGGATAAATTTGATTCTCTCCATTGGGTAAACATTACTCAATGGGTGAGTATTTCATTGACAACTCATTTTTGAGTAAAAATGAAAGTCGTTTGCATACATTTATTATTTGACAAATTTGGCTTCCCGCACGGAACTCCAGAGTTGGGTGAAATGAACTTAATTTTGGGTGCTTTGTTTCTTCCGTGTAGATTTCCCCGTGAATCGCGTCTTGGCGATGGTGATGGACTACGAGACCTATCTCACCCTGATGGCAACAACTGGCAGGTTCTTCATACTTCCCCGAAGGTTCCCTCCGAGGTGAAGTTCATTTCACCCACCAAGTTCCCCTATAAGGTGCCCCTGTGGCTGACAATAAGCGAGAAGGGTATGTCAAAGCCGCTCTTCTTTCGCTCCGGACTGGCCGTGAACGGGGAAATTTATAGTACGAAATGCCTGCCGGAAATTGCGACGTTCATCAAGAAATACCATAAGAGAGAAGACGCGGTGTTCTGGCCGGATCTGGCGTCGGCCCACTACTCGAAGTGATCGTTGGAGGAGATGGAATGGCTGAATATCGATATGGTTTCCAAGTTGGCAAACCCGCCCAACGTCCACCATCTGCGTCCCGCCGAAAATTTCTGGGCCAACCTGAAGCGTAAGATGTACTCCAAAAATTTTGTCGCGAAAACTGAGGAGGAATGGATAAATAAAACGAAGAAAGAACTCAAAATCATGCCTACAAGCATGTTTTTGTCCGCCATGGCGAATGTTCCGGTTAACTGCTGGAAGGCCGCTCACGTAGAATTTTTCTGCCAGTAAGCTTAAATAATTACATTCCATGGGAAATCTATCAAAAGCAATTAGCTGTCTTTGTTTTTTTTATCACCATCCGAAAAAACTCCATTTTTTTTAAATGCAAACGTTACTTTTGAAAAATTTATAAGTGTTAAGCCTTGTCTTTAAAAGTATGTTCACCCCTTCAGGCCCAAAAGATCATATATGTCCCCAAAAGGAAAATGGCTGTATAAAATAACAGACTAAATAAAAGTGTACACTGTTTTAGGCAAATCTGTTCAACATCAATTTTTTTATCTGAAAAACATTTAAAAAAAAACATATTGGCGACCTAGAACATAGAAAGTCAAAAATTTCAGGAAGAAAACATAAATTCCTCATTAGAAGTATAAAGCGTTCTTTTAGAATATGGTTTGAATAAATACGATTTATGAAATTTTTGGTGATAAAGTTTAAATATCTCTCTGGGTTGTTCTAGGTTATCCAAAATTTACTTATGCTCAAAATATCATATCTACAGTTGTAAGAGTAGCTTTTAGGGCTTTATAATGTTATGATATATAGTCTAACATATTAAATGAACCTCTTGGAAGGTCAACAGTCATTATTCGATAATTTTGTGATGTTCTAGGTCGTCAAAACTGTCCTTGAGTTCAGAACTTAAGATCTACAATAGTAACTATAGCTTTTTGGGCTATACAAACTAATGCAATGTATTCAACAATATTCAATGAATATTTTCGAACTTAAAACAAACATTACGAGATTAACTGGGATGATCGGGGTCATCCCAACTGTCCTTGAGTTCAGAACATAGGATCAACAGTTGTAACAGTAGTTATTTGGAGTATGCAGAGGAACAATATGTATTTAACAACCCAGGTAACCAGTAAGCATTAGCATATGCTGTAAATCAACCCTGAATCTGCATTTCAGATGCTACAAGCATAATATTAGCATCATATCAGCATCTTGAATGCTATCTGTTGTAAAGCTGCATTTCAAATGCTATTTAAGTGCTTGTAGCCTGTAACAAGCATTTCGAATGCAAAATAGCTTTAATGAAGCATTATCATACCATTGCAGTTACGCAGTCGTATATTGGGCCAAACGCGGCATTCATTTGGCATTTAAAGTGACTTAGTTGCTTGATAGGCTGCCGTAAAGACACTCAGGAACTGCTTATTGGTTACCTGAGAATATTCATTGAATAGTGTAAAAGTTCAACAGACATAATGCGACAATCTTGGCATATTTTAGGTCATCCAAACTGTCCTTGCGTTCAAAATAAAGATCTACAGTTAAAACAGTAGCTTATTGGGTTATATAAGCTGACTTTTGTATTCATACATATTCAATGAATCTTTTAAAGGCTAACCGTCAATATTTTATAACTTTTTGATCTTTTAGGTCATCCAAACTGTCCTAGCGTTCAGAGCTTAAGATCAACAGTTGTAACGGTAATTTTTAGGCAATACAATGTAATAATGAATATTTAGACACATCCAATGAATATTCTTAAAGGTCAAAAAACATTATAAAGCAATATGATATGTTCTGGCCCAGAACTTCTGGGTCATCCAAAGTATCGTTGAGATCAGAACATGCGACCTACAGTTGAACAAAAGCTTTCTGGGCTATGCAAAGCTACGATGTGTAAACGCTTAGATTTTTTTACTGGAATCTGTAAAAATCTCCGGTTTAACGGATTCCGGTGAAATTTTCTAGTTATCTGTAAAAATTACCGGACATCGTAAAATTATACCGAAATTCATTAAGTAGGATTACCAAACGTTCAGCTGTTGAGAGTTCCGTAAAAATTTTATACATTTCTGTAAACAATAATTAAGTGTGTATTGATTACACACATTCATTAAATATCCTGGAAGACCAACAAACATAATGAGATAATCTTTTAGGTTATCCAAACTATCCTGGAATTCAAAACTGATTCTACAACTGTAACTGTAGCTTTCTGGACCAAACAAAGTAACAGTGTGTATTTGACCAATTTGAATGAGTCTAAACATATATAATGAGATATCTTGCGATGTGCTTGATCACCAAAACTGCTCGTGAGATCAGAAATTAGGATCTACAGTCGTAACAGTAGCTTTATAATTTATGAAAGGTGACGAAATGCATTCAAAAACATTCAGTTAATCATCTGTAAGGTAACCAGTCATAATCAGATTATCTTGGAATTTCTAGAACGTAGAAACTGACTTGACTTCAGAACTTAAGATATACAGTAGTAGCCGTAGTCTGTTGCGCTATATACAACTACGGAGCGTTTCCAGGTGAAATGACTAGGCAATGTGGAAAAATTATTTTTGATATCTTTTGATTTGAATGAAACTTTGCATACGCGTTTGGCTTAGGAGACTAAGCATTTTCCACGCTAACATAGATTTTCGTGACTCAAGAGTCAGTTTTAAAAAGGACGTAAACATTTTGAATAGCACTTCAATTAATAATTTGTATGTCGAAAACCTTTGGTTGTACAAAAAAACTGTCTGAGAACAAGTTGTGACCCTATGTGTGGAGGCTGTGAAAAAATGTACACTGAGAAAAAAAAATCGACAATTCACATGAAAAGTTATATATTTCAAAAAACGATTTTTGATTATTTTTTTTTTGACTGTTAAAACTTGAAGTTATTACGCAAATTTTAGCGAAGACTCCAGGATGAAAAAAATTTCTTGAACATCAGCTTTTGGTGCATATCTAAAATTTTTTATATATGCGAGAATAAACGTATTTTGATGATAAAATCTTATTTTTGAAGCATTTTTTTTTGGTTTGCTTCCTTGTAATGCAGCCTTACAAGATTAGGTGATTTCCTCTCGCAAGAATGTACTGTCAGGAAGTGAAAGCGTTAACTTAAAGCTAATCAGCCGGATTCTTAGTTTTCAAATTGGTAATTGATTAATCTAAAATTTGTTTTGATGTCAATAAAAAGATTCTATCTTTCAATATTCCAACTTTTTCTCAAAGCTTTAACTGATTATTTTTTATTTTATTTTTTCATCATAAAAATTTAAAGTCGAAAGTGGTTTAAAAGTCGAAAGTGGTTTAAAAGTTATATTTTTTTCTCGTTTTTTGGGCAACCTACCTCGAAATGGGTCACCGTTATAATAAAATGAAAAATTCAAGTCATACATTTTCCAAAAAGGAACAAACCTACCAAATATTGCGAAGTTCTAAGATCCACTTCATCTTTTTGGTATAGAAGTGCTGAATTATCATATGTTAAGGATATTCCAGAAATTCCGGAAGACCATGCAATGGCCACCCAGAGCCATAAATTGTTCTCCATATTGCTTTACTCTTTACATTTTATGTACAAATGGTTTTGATAAAATCGTACTGCTTTAGGATGAGATTAATGAATTTACCATTTTATCGGATGTTTCGGATATTCCAGGGGACTATAAAGTGGCCATATCTCGGTGATGTGACCCAATACGATAAATTAGATGGCATATTTGATATCAGTGGTCCAAAATTACTTGGAAACTCATAACTTAGTTATATTAATTCCATTTTCAAACTTTGTTCCGACTTGTGTATGGAACGGAATCACTGTGCGTTGGACTTCAGCTGGAAGCTCAGGGGTGGAGTGAGTTTCGGTGAAAATAATGATGAAAGATTTCTTGCAATTCCAAATATAAAGTTATCGATAGTCAGAAAGCTCCATACTTTTGCAAGAACTTCTCCGGCAGCTCTGAAGTTTTCCAATTCAAAGGATTTTTTCTTCAGTGACACCTCTCCTGTTCAGGTGAGTACCGTATGTATTGCTTTGTAGAATCAATCTAGTTAGCTGGGCGTTCAAGGTACCCGTTTTACGTTCCGATCTATTGAACACGCTTCTACCAGGATCATTTGTTATTGTAAATATGGCATCTAGATCATGATCGATGAAACGTTTGACAGAAAATAGAATAACTTTTGAATACTTAGAATATAATCAACAATTGAACGACAAATTGAAAGCTTACATTTATGGTGAGGTTTCGAACTGGTGACTGATTGACAATGCGTTTCATTAGGCTTGTTCAATTGAACAGTTTAAATTGGTTCAAGTTGTTTCCGTTATGCTCGCACTTTTTGGTCAACGAATTGGAACGAGCAGGATGGGGACAACTTTGACCAACTTCAACTCTGGCCCATTAGTAGGTCTATTGCATAATACGCATTCAATACTACACCGTGTCCAATATATTCTCATACAAAATAAAACTCTATTTATTTCAAATCGATAATCCAGATTTTATTGATAACTTTACCCATTATATTGCAATATAATACTGACCAACTCCAGCATATGTTTTCGAATAACACCGCCTTTAACATTCTTGACCAGCTCTAGATGTTTTTTGAAACCGTCACAGGCGGCACGCACAACTTCCATCGGCATTTCGTCCCAAATTCGTTTGATAAGGGGTTTCAATTGGTTCATATTAGACGTCCTGTCGTCATTTACCTTCTACAGCATGTATGACCATACGAAATAATCCAAGGGATTCAGATCTGGTAAACTGGGAGGCCATTCATTCTTGTCCAAAAAGTCTGTCAAATTTTCTCGACACCAGCCCTGAACAAAATTTGCAGTATTCGATAGCACTCCGTCCTGATGAAACACATAGTGATCATCTCCAAACACCTCTTGAACGTATGGCAACTTGACAACTTGACAGCCTTCTCTAAAACTTCCGTTTTATAATATACGGCATTCACTTGAACGCCTTTTTCGATGAAAATCAGTGGTAATTTGCCTCGCTTGCAAATTCCTCCCCAAACCATCACTGACGCAGCAGTTCGGAACCGTGGAATAGTTCTCGAAGAGAGAGCCCATAATCTGTCGTTCTGGACATTGTGGGATTGTTGCAAGACGAATAACTTTTCGTATGATACCCCACCGTGCCGCGACAAAAGCAGACTTGCTCATTCGAGGCGTTTCAGCTAGGAAGGTTCCGAAACTCCGTGAACCTTACGTTTCTTGAAAGCTTGGAATCCGAGGTCATTTTGCGAATGACCCACGATCTCGAAACATTCAGATCTGCGGCCATTTTACGTACAGAGCGCTGTGATTTTCGTTTAATCCGTTCCCTGACCACTTTAACAACTCGTGCAGTCCGCACCGTACGAGTACGACCGGATTTCTTCCGGTCATCCACCAAGCAGGTGTCACGGTACCTTCGGATGGTTCGGTACACAAAATCCCGCTTTACTCCTAGGTTTTTCAAATTTCTGAAAATAGTGCCCGGGTGCTCACCGTTCAAACACAAAGCGTTTGTATAAACATAATGCAAAACTACACCAACACATCCGTGAAGCATGTTGATAAGTTGCACGTCACCAATGTAAGGAAAAAGTGTATATAGAATATATTGGACACGGTGTACACCTAAGTTTGGTTCTGATCAGGACCACTGCACTATAGTCCAGATCACGAATTTACGAGGAAACATGCTCCCAGCGCCTAAACTTGAAACTTTACAGCAAAGTGATGTTGTACAACGTGGTTTGTATCGTCAAGGTCCATTTTTTGATGTTGATTAAAATTAGGGTGGTCCACATTTTCACGGAAATACAAAAACTAACTTTTTTATAAGCAGAAATAGACGTTTACATTCGTGAGCAAAGTTGTAGCGAAAGATTAAGAAATTTTTTTGTAGCTTAAAAATTGACCGATTTAGAGCAATTTTCCCTCATCAACTTAGGGTGTACCATAAAAAATTGATTTTTTTGCCCTTACTTTTTATTTCAATTCCTAGAACTTTCAAATACGCGTACTTTGGTGTACGAATTTTGCCGCTAGCTTCTTTAAATCAATAGTTATTGAAGTTTTTCTTAAAAAAAACGCTCTTTTTAAATGTTCATTTTTATGATTGGGGCAAACACAACAATATTTTAAGACGTCATTTGAAAGGACAATTTATATTGTTCAATATATGTGAAAACTAGAGATATGTAATTTCTGTATCTTGAGAAAATTACATTTGAATCTGGGATGGTTTAAGAAGAAAAACTTCAATAACTATTGATTGGTTAAAGCTAGTGGCAAAGTTAAGATATCAAAATACGCGCCTTAAAAAGTTTTACAACATATTTCACGATCAAAATTGAAATGAAAAAGTTAGGACAGAAAAACTTTTTTTATGGCACACTCTAAGTTGACGAGGGAAAAGTTGCTCTAAATCGGTCAATTTTCAAGCTACAAAAAAAAATTCTTAATAAAAATTCCATGAAATTTTTTCGCTACTACTTTGCTCACGAATGTAAACGTCTATTTCTGCAAATAAAAAAGTTAGTTTTTGTATTTCCGTGAAAATGTGAACCACCCTAATTTTGATCAACATAAAAAAATGGACCTTGATGATACAAACCATGTTGTAGAACATCACTTTGCTGTTAAGTTTCAAGTTTAGGCGCTGGGAGTATGTTTCCTCGTAAATTCGTGATCTGGACCATAGTGCACTGTCTACGGAGATGACCACAACAGGTTCCACTAAACTGGCTCTGTTCTTAACGTGTTCTTCGAATGCATATCTCGTCTTTTATCCCGAAACGCCTTCTAACACTCGGCATTCATAAGTTTTCTTTTGAGGACCTGCTTCTTCTTCTTCTTGCCTTGTTCCTTCAGTTTCCTAATCTTCGCAACAGAATCATTTTGTTTTGCTAAAAGAGCCGATACTTTTTACGAAGTTTACGAAGATCTGACTATTAGAAGGAAAAGTTTTTATCTATTCTTGGCCACCGGTCGCATTTTTACATAGGCACGTTTAATTTTTCTAAGTAAAGTTGGTCACAGTTCTTACGAGAGGCACCGTATTTTGTGAGCGGCGAGTAGTTTGCGCTCTTCAGCCTTGAGTTCAAACATAGGGATGTCGTGGGCGAAATACTAACACTTGTGCATCTCCAGGAGAACGCGGACCACTTTGTATTCCCTCCGTATACATACGGATAATACCTCTGAGCGCCTGCTTGATGTAGTGATTAATCGATTTTTTTAGGCCTTCTGGGAAACCATTCACGAAGAAATGTGGGACTTTCTCCTTCTTCTCAATAGCAATAACTGTTCAGAACAGCGAATTTGTTGTTCGCTAGTTGCCGAGGCTATTTTGAGCAACACACAGTTTACCCATCTTAGGGTTTTGCGGAGCGTTTACTTCAGACATTTACGCTAACGTTTGCATTAAAAAATGGACTTTTTTCGGATGGGGATGGAAAGAGTTCAAATTATATCCACATTATTTTCTGTATTGTTTTAAGCTATGGGGAAATTTTTAATATGCTACCAAAATTTCTCACAGAAATACGGATTTTTGAAATTGGTATGTCCAAAAATGACTTTTTTCACATATGTTATGATAACTTCAAACATATAAATGTTATCACCATGAACAGTTTTGTCACATAAGATCTATACATATGTTATAGTGCTGTCAAATTTTCAGCCAATAATATTGATAATTGATAAAGTAACAGAAGGTTGAACAATGCGTTTTTTTGAAGCAACATTTTATTCTGCTTTTTTTTGCTACTGTGTGTAGGTGCTTTTGATACATTTTCCATGAAAGGTTATTCTTTAAGCTAACTTGCAAAAACAGTTAACCGGAACATTCGCCACGACGCACCGGCGCGGCGGATGAAACATGCGTGTAGGCATGTTTTTGAGTTCTTTCTTCGTTTTATTTATCAGTTCCTCTTCCTTGGCGGGTTCACCGATTTGATTACCACATCGATATTCAGCCGCTCCATCTCCTTCAACGATTGCTTCGAGTAGTGAGCCAACGCTAGATCTGGCCAGAACACCGCGTCTTCCGGCAATCATTTCGTACTATAAACTTCCCCGCACAGGCCAATCCGGAGCGAAAGAAGATCGGCTTTGACATCCCCTTTTCGCTGATTGTCAGCCACAGCAGCACCTTCTTGGGGAACTTGATGTGTGAAATGAACTTCACCTCGGACTCACTTCCCTCGTGAGGGAAGTAAAATACGAAGTGCCCTGTCAGTCGTTGCCATCCAGGGTGAGATAGGTCTCGTCGTCCATCACCACCGCCACTTCGCGATTCGCCGGGAAAATTGGCTTAACCATCTTATTCAGCCGCTCCTGTTGCGTCATTGCCTGCAGCTCCGAAACCAGTGGACGTGACTTCTGCTTCCTGAGATGTATGTTCATGTTTGCCAGGTACTTTTTCACCGTTTGGCCGGTTGAACCGACCTCCCGGCCAAGCGCACGCATCGATGTAGCCACTTTTCCCTCGGCTTCCTTTTCAGCATCCTTTGGGGCTTTTTGTCGCTCAGGGTTGTCGGCCGTCCGATGCTTTCTTTTGATGCTCTGATTGTTGTCGAATAGTGCCAAGATGTTGTA
>JASCZW010005137.1:0-52857 GCA_034211315.2 Aedes japonicus | reverse complement strand
CTTTCGTCAGCATGTTGAGGTACAACTTCCTGGCACGGGTTTTGGCGGACTTATTCTGCTTCGTCGCGATTAGGGGCCTTTTGTACCTTGAACGTTCGAAGCCCAGCCTTAGTTTTGGCCTTCTGGACAAAACTTCGGCTTAGCTGCAGCTTCTTAGCTACATCCCGAACGGAGGCGTTCGGATTTCGCTTGAAGGCCCCAACTACGCGGTTGTGATTTTTGGTGTTGTACGGAATACTTTTTCCTTCACTTCTGGGCTTCCGATCGGTGGTCAACCGTTCCTCGAACCGCTTAATCACTCGCGACACCGTGGAATTTGCGATTCTCAACGTTATAGCGATGGAACGATGCGAGAGATCCTTGTTTTCGTGATGAATGCGCAAGATTTTATCACGCACGAGCTGTTTTTTCGACTCCATTTCCGCGAGTTTTGATCACAGGGCTTTAAAACTTGCAGGATGTAAATAATGCACTAAATCCACCCAAATTTTCATTAAATTCTACCCAACGGTTAAAAAGTTAGAGCAATTTCATAGTGTGGCAATTTCATCGTGGACACCCTTTAGGTTATCCAAAATGCACTTAAGTTCAGAACTTCAGATCTACAGTTGTAACAGTAGCTATTAGGGCCTTTTAGGGCTATATAAGAATATGATACGTATTCAAACATATTTAATGTAACTTTGTGTAGGTCAAGAGTTACTACTTGAAAGTTTTGTGATATTTTAGGTAATCAAAACTGCCCTTGAGTTCAGAACTTAAGATTTACAGTAGTAACTATAGCTTTTTAGGCAGTACAAAGTTGCGCTTCGAGTTCAACCATATTCATTGAATATTTTAGTACGTAAACAAATATGACGAGTTGAACTACGATGATCAGGGTTATCCAAAATGTCCTTGAGTTCAGAACATAAAATCTACATTTGTACCAGTAGGTTTTTGTAGTATACAAAGGAACAATATATATTTAACGATGTTTTCTGAATAGTGTGGAAGTTCAACAGACAATAATGTGAGAATCTTGGGATTCTTCTTGCAAACTGTCCGTAAGTTCAAAACATTGGATTTACAGTTGTAACAGTAGCTTTTTGGGCTATATAGGATAACTATATGTATTCAAACACATTTTATGAATCTTCTGAATGGTCAACAGTCATTATTTTATAACTTTCTGAACCTCTTAGGTCATTCAAACTGTCCTGGAGTTCAGAACTTAAGATGTACTGTTTTTTTCCCGTTGTCCTTTTTCCTCACATGGTGACAATCGCCGACGCCAGGAAGACGACTCCACCACCTGAGCACTACCATGAATATGAGCCGGGACCTACAGTTGCAACCAATGGTGCGATTTTTCATCGACACTTGATGAAATCTTTAAGTCAGTGTGCCAGTCACATCCCCAGTAACATTGCCAACACCATCCAGTTTTATTAAGTTTCATTAAAGACTTATGAAAGCCACTAGAAATCAATTTAGTTTTATTATGACAGCAAGAGGTGCCAATTGGTTTCAAATTTTAATCAGGTTTATGAGATTCTGCACAGCTTCTTTACAACGATCATAAAACCTTGTCTTCTAAAATTCCTTTAATTTCTATCAAAAGTTTTATTTTGACTTTATGAACTCATAAAATGCTGTTTTGAAATGCCATTTTAGGACTTATTCACATTATCTTATTATAGTCAGTTGAAAAAGCATTTCAAACCCATTTTGCCTCCAGTAAACACATTAAACGGCGAATTGGCATTGAGGAAAGTCACCAAATGACCAAATAGTTTTAAAGCAGCCATTGCGAAGATAAACTGGCTGTTTGGCAAAACGTGATATCTTCCAATCGCCATTTTGAAATATATGAAATAATTGAAATGTGGAAAAATAAATACACCGAATTCGAAATTAAATACAAATGAACTGTAGACCAAAGACCAATTTTGACATTGAATTGCATAAATTTTCAGGAAAGCCATGATTAATTTATCGAATAAATCTTTTTCAATTTGTTTTTTTTTTTGTTATAAACTTGCATAATTTCCGAGTGCCAATATTCACCATAAAATTAAATGCGCATATTATCTGAAGCATGAAAAGCTATTAAAAACTCAATTTTTTGGATGTTTTGCTATCAAACAAAGTTTCCCGCAACGCTAGAGCTTTCTTCTCCTAGATATTATTTGCTGCTATATGAATCAGAAGAGCGGAGAATCGAACAAAGCAGAATAACAAAAACCAACCACGATATTACCAACAATCAATATGTAACTAGCGATTTGAAATTGGTTCACTGTTGTAGAACCCCTTGGTCCGAATTACACCTTGAAGCCAGCACCTTGTTATACATATTTGCGCCTTTGTTTTGATTTGCTGTGTTATTTTGACAGAGTATTTGAGAGTGTGCTCATGTGAGTTCATTATAAGGGGTGCATTATTGAGCTTGGGACCGAGCTTGGGACGATGTTCTAGTACTGACTGAGCCAAGAAAAAAATCGTTTTTGTATGGGACCTACTGGTCTTAGAGTTAGTCTATGATATTACCGTGAAGTTTGAAAGCTGTGGCCAGTTCGCCCTATGCAGATTTTGATGGCAGCCAATAGGTTTTATGAAGGTGGTCAAGTGATCATAACATCTTTCACTAGAACATTTTCAAAATTTCTATGGTCTTGTAAAGGTTTTATGAATTTGTTTTCACAACCGTCTATAAACACCCAAAAGTTGAAATTGTAGCAAAAAATGCAAAATTGCAATTTTGCAGTTTTTGCAATCATATCTTGAGAAATCCGCTTGATTCTGAAAAGGCAAATTTGCCCATCATGTTCCACAAAGCTTTTTATGGTATAAACAAAGCCGTGCAAGTGTGTGCAAGTGGTTATCGCTGTGTGCCTAGTGCCTCGACAATCGCAGCAACCGTTGGGTTTTTTGTTCAACCGTCAACAACTACTCAATATGGGTGAGACAATGGCACAGAACGCCGCTACGCCGCATATTCCACTGTTGGGTATTCCGCTGTCAAGTGTTCTATTTTATCTCGCACTCGTCATCACACTCCCTGTCGCCCTCTCATCAAGTCGCCATGCGGTTTATGAAGTAAGCGAAGCCATGTAAGTGTGTGCGACCGAAATTTGCTTCATTGTTGTAACATATAGTTTCGCATAGTCCACGTCAACCGGTCGTGCGTTAAACACAACCCCAATGCTTTTTTCCGCAAAACGACGCAGGAAAAACTAAACACGTCGATTTCAAAGCACGGCTTGCTTCAATTTTAAAAAATCTAGTATGAATGGAATACATTTTCACCTCAAAAATATATACCTAAAATGCTTCGGGAAAATACATATTCAAGTATGTAATAACATGTTAAAAACTAACATAGGCCATTTTTTTCGAATTCAATATAAAAAGCAACAGTTGTGATGTTTTTTTTTTATATCGTAAGCTCTGAACATTGTTTTTTACAAAGCAAAGAAACATTTTAGAAGGAGGAAGCAGTCATTCAACGGAGGAAAAGGTAACTATGCCCAAAATACGTATGCATGCTTTAGAACATAAATAAAGCATGACAGGAGTGGAGCTCTTTTCGACTTTAATTCTACTTCTATCCCGCATATGATATTACATTTTTTTGTACCATAAATATATAAACTAAATCGTAGAGAGTTTGAGCTGTTAAGTGGACTAGTAACTAGAAATCAAAAGAAAAATTAGTATTTTTCATTTAATTCCAACGACCTTTACTCATAACACCAATTACTGCAGTCGAATTATTAGTACGAGACACTGAAGAAGTCTGCACATTGTAGACGAAATACGCGTATCTGTCAAGATAAGCAAAGGTAGTTGGAATTAAATGGAAAATGCTATTTTTTCTTCTGATTTCTAGATATAGACTAAATAAAAAAATACCTGACCATTGACTAGAGTATTACCTAACCAAGCTCCGTCCTTTTCAACCACAACTTATTGGGACAGCGAACCAACAACTTGCTACAAAACATGCTCCTCGATTGACCCCAATTGAGATAGTAACCTGAGCGATGAATTTTCACTCAGACTACACAACTCGGCCAGCTGAAATAGTGATGTAGGGAAGGACGGGGTAAGACGGCCAGTCGATGGTTTACTAAGATAATATAGTGGAAGTTACTGAGTTTGCTAACACAAGTGTTTCTTCTACTATTTAGAACATTTCGAGCATAACCAAAACGAAACAATCGACTTACCGAGCACCCGTCGGATCTAATTTTGAAGCAGTAGAGCCTAAAGTGTTTTGGCCCCATGCAGTCAAGTTTCTCGAAAAAAAAGAGATCACTTGATCAAATAAATCTTCCCCGACAGGTTGTTTTCTAAAAAAACAACCGGTTTTACGAGTCAAGTTAAAACGATATTACGAGATAAGACGGCCCTCTTTTGGCGGGGCAAGACGACCATCCAACTTAACCGTTGGATACTTTAATTTTTCCGTGCATAACTTGAAACGTCAAAACAAAAACAAAACAGTCGGAGTATTTGTATGCAGTTGATTGAGAAATTACTGGCCGTAATAAGCAATAATAGCTTGAGAAAAGGCGATTTTAGAGGTCCATAAGGATCCTACAATAGGATCCGGAATTGAAAAATACACGTAGTATATGGGTTTTGCGCTAATAAGAACCAAATTCAGATTTTGACGGAATTTTAAGAGATAACTTCTGAATGTCTCAGGCAGAATTGTTGAACTAATAGCTGGCAATCCTTTTGACAATATTAAACTTACAGTAGGGACCCAACTGCCTTAGCGGAAGATCTGGAACAACCGTAAATGATCATAAAAACTGCCCTCGAGCTCAATGATTTTTTTTTTCTGAACTTCATGTTGATGACTCATTGGCATGAATTCGATTCAGGTACATTTAGGTGCCAACAAAGTTATTAAAAATACTAGACTTACTCTGATGTTCTTTTCAAGTCGAGCACTTGACACTGAAGAAATCTGCAAGTTGCGGACGAAATACGCCTATCTGTCAAAAGATAACCTTTTTCTAGTGGAATTTATAGGAATTTGCTCGCGTTTACTAGTGATAATTCGAAAAAAAAGAGTGTCAATGTTTAATATTTTTATTTTTTTTAAGTGACCAAATGACGTGTTAATTTAAATTTTCATAGTTTCCCAATCACAGTCGTTCTACTAATAGGCTCAAAAAAGTTTTTTTGAATAGTGTTTTTTTAAGAGAAAATGAATTCGATGTTATGACCGGATGATGATCTATCAGATTCCCATGAAATAACCATATTTACGGTTATTGCAGATCTTCCGGAGAGTCACCTGGTAGACGCCAAGGTCGACCATGAATACAATGGTCAACAAGTGACGATCTTTAGAACCATTTTCAAGAAATGGCCACATTTGCGGTTGTTTCGGATCTTCCGGAAGGCCATCTGGTAGGCCCTTTGGACAATAAACCAGTCATAACATTGAATTCCTGGTAATGAGTCAACAACAATTGTTTTCGAAAAAAAAAAACCGCGGAGTTCTAGAACCATTTTCATGAGATTACCGCGTTTACGGTTGTTCCAGATCTTGTGGAGGACCACCCTACCGTAAGCTCAATATTGTCAAAAGGTGACCAAATATCTGCTCAACAATTTTGCTGAAAATATAAGGAAGCTATTTCACTACATTACCCAACAATCTGAGCTCGGACCCAATTATCCCAAATCCCATATGTTACGTTATTCGTTAGTGCCGGATCTTCCATAGTATAGGAATCCAGTGGGATTAGTTCTATGGGAATCCAGCACAAACGATTCCGTATAAAAGACATCTAGGGGTCACATTTCTCGTACGGGTTTCAACTATCGCAGCCGAAGCAGCCTCTTTTAATTTAAAATATTTGTTTTCAAATTGTTTTTAAATGCAATCGACTAAAAGTTGTAGATAACGGGAAACTGCCCAATTACGAAGTCTTTCAAATTTGAGCTTTGAGCATCACCACGGGTGCTTTAAATGTGAAGGAATTTAAACCTTCGATTTTCTCTTAGTTTTTTTTTATTGTGAAACAGAACAAGTTCTATTCATTGCACAGTGGGAAAAATGTACCCGAAACGCGAAAGAATTCTATATCTCAGCTCGGAGTGGAACAATTTCTGAAAATGATACCTTTACTCGAAGGAAAATTTCTAAGAAATCGAATGGACGTAGTCTCATTGGCCGCACGGAACTGCTTGGGGAGCAAATGAGCTCATTTTACCCTTGTCCCCCTATTATTTGCTTGTTGTTCAGACATTTCTTTACTCGGTGTAACTCAAGATCAACAAAATGATGTTAGTCCTATGTAAAATTTCCAGAAAAATCGATTGAAGAAGGTTTCGTTTAACGCATGGCTCTGTGAATGAAGATATGGCTGATTTTACCCTAATTCCCCTAATACAGTTGTGTTTTTCAGAAATTTTTTTGCTCGATGTGGTTAAAGAACAACAAAATATAGCTAGTCCCATGTGAAATTTCCTGGAAAATCGACTAGAGTTAGTTTTGTTCACTGCACGGCTCTGTGAATGAAGATATGGCTGGTTTTACCCTGATTCCCCTAATGTTTTCATGTTTTTCACAATTTTCTTTGCTCGGTGTGACTCAAGATCAACAAAATAATGCTAGGTCTTTGTGAATTTTTTTGGGAAATCGATTGAAATTGGTTTCATTTACCGCACGGCTCTTTGAACGTAGATATGACTGATTATACCATAATTCCGCTAATAGTTTTGTGTTTATCATAAATTTTTTTGGTCGGAGTTACTCAAGATTAACAAATTAAAGCTAGTCCTTAGTAAAATTTGCTGGAAAATCGATTGAAATCGATTTCGTTCACCGCACAGTTCTGAACTTACCAATACCAACTTACCATACCAAAACTGTCGTTACCGTTATCTGCTTGAGGTACGAACAAGCACTCGCCGTCCTGATCGACCACAAAATTCAAGGTGACACTTTCAATCTGTTTTAGAGGCTCAGTGAAAAGTAATCTTTCCGTTTTATCTATAACGAGCTTCCAGAAATTGAAAAGTGACAGCTCTTCAAGCAGACCATACCATGCATCTCTAAATCTGTTTTCTGAAGATCTGGAGAGTTGTTCCTCAGGCAATCCCATTTCGATGAACCGTAGTTGAAGCTCATAATCACTTTTGACGGGAGGTTTGACATGATACATCGGCAGCACTATCACACACGGATGAGTTCGTTATGGAAGCCTCTAGGAATTTTCGGAGGCACGGAACTGAAGTCAACCGCATTTACGTCCCATGGACATAGTCCTCAAATATTGTATGCCTTTTTAAGACAATTTTTCGAGTTGGTAAAGTTGTCCAAAGCCATTTTCAGAAGTCCAAAAAAGTTTGATTCGGTGACTCTAGCATTAGCAGTACTTTTTCCGGATGGAACTGCTTAAGGACCTTACTCTCAATGGTCTTGAAGGGACCAAAGAACAATCTGTCCAGAGTTCGAAGAATTCTTGTGGAATTAGGGTAAAGATAAATCAAAATAATCTTATTCTTGGCGCAAAACTCAGTCAACTCCATGTTGATGTGACTTGTGTGACCATCCACAAAAACAATAGTTGGTAATTAAATTTGAATCTCAACTAACCACGTGAAAAAGTTGTTGGTCATGTACTCGTACAAAGTTTTGGCTGTTTGCCAACCTTCATCGGACTCACCAACAGACCAGCCTTTGGGAACGCTTTCGACAATGTACCGGCTAGTTCTTTTACCAGGGTACCGAATCATAGTTGGAGCCATATCACCATCAGCGTTTCCCCCAAAAATAGCATTAAAGCTCTCTTTATCTAAGTTGTTCTTAATGGAATAAACATTTTCAACATCTGGTCCACAAAGAGGCTTTGAAATTATTTGGGACAAGCTGAAACCCCGATTCATCGAAATTAAAAATTCGCTTTGGGTTATTGAAGATAGAAAGGTCAAGTCCTGCAAAATATCTTCTACTTCCAAAAACCATTTTCGAAGCAGTTCTTCAGTTACTTTGGCGCCGGATCTAGAGAGGTTCGTGGAGAATTTCTTTTTAATCGAGGGATGCCTTTGCAGGAACCGTCGTACCCAGCTCTTACCTGTCATAGACGCGGATAATAGAGTACAAAAGAATATATTATTTATAGACTGCAGCTCACTTTTTAAAGTTGCTAAACGTACTGGGAAATAAATCGGTAAATTCCGAGATGTGCGGCTGACATCAGCGTATTCTTTGACTGTATTCATCAGATCAGTTGCGCTAATCGGAAACCCTACCCTGGCCATATAAATTGTCCATGTTTCGAAGCGTGCTTCTCCACTTGCTTGCAAAACCGGCAGAGATCCAGTTTGGCTGTTTTTAGGAGGTGTCTTTAGATGACGTTGTAATGTGATCAAAGGACATGAAAATGTTTCGCTTCTTTACGTAGTTTTCCTGTTTTCCGTGCTTCGAAAACCACTTTCGCCAAAGCGTCGGTGCTGTACTGCATCAGTTTTTGATTCTGTGGGCTGTGATATTGTTGTAATATACACGTATAGTATCTAGTTCACGATCTTGTGTTAAAACGTGCAGAAAACCATATTAATACGAAGTGTTCCATAACTGTGGGAAATGCGTTGTTTCCGGTCACAATTATAGAACAGTTATAAAATAGCGTATTTTTCACGAGAAATTTCAATAAACTGAAGAACATACCTCAATCGTGGTGCATGGATCATTTTATTATCAGGATTGAAGAATTGTATCCCTTTTACAACTTTTAAATACGAAAGAACTTCTTACGTTCCTGGCGGAAAAAGAGGATATTTTCAAAGCTGCATAATATAAATTTTACACTCTCATAAAAATTGCATTATTTATGGGTAAAAAAAAATTGCCAATTGTACAAAATGGCAGGAAACTAATAAAATTTGATTACAAAAATGTGTCTAATACGAAGAAATTGCTTTTGAGCAATATATTTAGCAAGAAACACAAAAGTGTTTCGTAACTGTGGGTGTTCCATAACTGTGTGGGAACTGTATCTATGAACAGCTTCATGGTTACTCGGTGACATCTTCATTCGTTACTTTTCAATTGACAATCTTCAAACATTTTCTTTGTTGAGCAACCTGATACAAGAACAAAACTTGATTTGTTTTTCCAAACAAATAAAATCCAACAAAACCATCCCCATCTGCAGCGCAGTTATAAACATGAACCTTTCCATTAAAGTTCAATACGAGGCTCCCACGTTCCCTTGCAACCGCATCGTTATCATCTCCATCACATCATCCATTGTTTCTTCATTGCTCTCTTTGTGTACCTTTGAAACGCAAATAATAAAAAGAGAAAAAGGTCCAGTTATGAGCTCAAAGTAAATCTAGATCAATGAGTGAAAAGAACCTATGTTTAGAATGTAAATGGCAGAATTAAGCGTCGTATTCTACCTCTTCAACAATAGCATCTGGAGCTGTTAAGATTATGTTGAAATTCCGCGTAACGACCTTCAAAGCCGTTACTAACTTTAGGCACATAGTCCTTTCTAATATGTTGCAATGTCTCCCCTTTCGTGAAAAAAGCTCACAATATGCCGGTTCATCAAATTAGATTTTATTAGACTCTTCTTCCCGTTCGAGTACGAGAAATGATGTAACAGAAAAAAATGAGCACCAGTTGGTAGTCAAGCCAAGAAATGTACCGTCGTTAAACGAACGGGAACAGCCTTTTGTAATGTGGCAGAAAAAAAATACGAACACGACAGCACAAACATAACGAAAACTTGAAAATTCTCTGTCACCATTTATCTGTTTGCGGAAATGGTCTCAAGTCTCCTGTGTCACGTGTTCGTAGGTGAATTTTTCATTTCATTTCAGGCAATGTGAGTTTGCTCCATGAGGTTTGTTTGCTTCCAGAAAAGATAGATGCAGAAATGAACTTCAATTGGATCAAGTTTATTTCTTCTTCCGGTCGAGAAAAAATCATCGAAAGCATCAACTACACGACCCACCCAGGCTAATTGGACTCTTAGTCTCAATCCGATCGACCTAATTCCAATCGAGCCGTAGTATAATCTCCCTTCGGAAACGTGGTAATCCACAATCCTATTGAATGTCTTCGATTCGATTGAATTCGTCAGCCTAATGCGAGGAGCACTGAATGGAGGGAGGGAGGGATTGGCATTTTCGGGTTTTATGAACTTTCACATCGTTTTCCCTGTCTATTACCTAACCGACGACGTGTTTAGTTAATAAGTCCCGGCACGATCCAAATTCTCCAGACTTTTCGACGACCAGATTTGTATGTTCTCACATTCGCCACAAACAACACTCTAATCCGATTACGCCCGTCCGTCGGTTGGTTAGAGTGTTTATAACCGTAATCGATACATCCGTTCAGAGTCGGTATTGGAAATGATCCCCCGATTCCGCAACATAAATGAGTGCGTGCGTTGAATTTACCGCCCGAAAACGGGCGGCCGATGTGGGGAATCCAACGGTATCGTATTACACCCACTTTTCGGAGACTCTCAGAACGCTATCGCATACGTCACTTCCTGTGGGAGCAGGTTCTGGAGAGGGGCGAGGGGGCATATGTGTGGTCTGTTGTCTGTTGTCATGTCGATGATTTTATGAGCCATTTGGCTGTTTTATATCTTGTTTTTGGCTCGCCCACTGTCTTCGAACTGCCTCCATGGTGTGCACTTGACGACTTTGGACTACCGATGATTCGGAAGGTGATGTTTGTTTTGAAGGCATTGAAAATGAACTAGACCATGTACGAGGACGATGGTGATGGTTTTTTAATAGGGTTGTTCATTATTTGACAGAGATGTTTTGGAAAAATTTCGTTATATGATAAACCCTGGTGAGTGCGAGCTTTCAGGTGGAATACATGTTACTAGGCATAGTCGAGTATTAGTACACGGCACTGAAGAATTCTGCACATTGTAGACGAAATACGCATGTCTGTCAAGATAAGCTATATAGATAGTTGAAATTAAATTGAATTTACTTATTTTTCTTCTCAATTTCTAGTTTTTTGATAGTTACTTTTGAGTCAACTAATACCCAACAAGTATCAGGAAGTCTGCGTTGAGCATCGGTTTCGAACGGTTGTGTCGACGCTTTGATGCGTACTCTTTTGTTATCGACTATTGTTTCAGTTATCTACTGTCCGTTGGTACGAGTCACACCGGAAAAAAATATTTGCTCAGATCCGTGAACTGCAGTCCTGAATTCGAGAACAAGCATAAATACAACGTGAACTGAATCACGTAATCATGAAGTGAATAACGTTCAAAGGGAAAAATCCTGCACGTTCACGGTCCGTTTTCATTTTCGGGAACGCTTTTTTTTTCTTCTGTGCATCGAATGAACGAAAACAAAAAGAACAATAAAGCTTCGTCGTTCGTTGTTCGTGGTTCGTCGAGTGACCGATGGCCAGTGGGAAAAAAACGGACCCCAATTCCCACAGATGAGACCCCTAGAAATGTGTCTTTTTGAGTTGGCACCCATATAACTAAAAACGCCGCTGATTTTTTTGCCCACATAGAAGCATATTTTATATTAAAAACTCTTGGGAATCGAATTATGCAGGTTTCATTCAGTTAGGAACTCAGAAAGTGGCCTATTTTGAGAATTTAGTTTACGGTTTTCTTGTTCGTACCCTTTTAGCAACAATCGCTGAGAATGTTTTTGGCTAAAAGAGCTTACTCAACCAACTTCTGTGTCGAATAATTGCTTGTTCAAACAAATTTGGAAAAGTTTTTCAGCTTTCTAGAAGAAAAAGCTGAACAACTTCTCCAAATTTGTTTGAACAAGCGATTATTTGAAGCTGATGTTTGTTGGGTATCCTACGTGAAAAAGCCTAAGAACTCGAATGGTGTTATTTTCTTCCAGTTCACGGAATCAAAAAGGTGCTGTTTTGACCCATTTAACCCTATCTTTGTGTGTATTTAAGTTCTTATTCATATATCTACAACCACCGCTTAATTTTCTACATGAAAAGGGCCATATCGTACGTGGAAAACACTGAGAAATCAAATGGTGGCATTTTCAGCCTGCGCCGAGCCGATTAAAGGTCTATCTTGCCCCATTTACCCCTGAATGTGTGTCTTTTTGAGTTGGTATTAGTGTTACTACAAAATTGTTTTGCCCGCATAGATTTCATATTAAAAGCTCTTGTGGCCTATTTTGCACAATTTCCCCTTCAATTTTAGGTTTTCTTGTTCTAACCATTTCAGCTACAATTGCTGCCAGAGTTTTTGGCTGTAAAGAGCCTATCTTACGTGAAAAAGCCTAAGAAATTGAATGGTATTGTTTCCGTTCGAGTTACAGAATCGGAAAAACTGTCGATTTTGCCCCATTTAACCCCAACTTTGTGTATGTTTTTAAGTTTTTATTCATATATCTACAATAACCACTGAATTTTCATATGAAAAACACTGATAAATCTGAATGGTGCCATTTTCAGCCTCGATTTTACCCCTTATATCCGCTGGTATCCCTGGTATCCATGATGAAACTGTCTTCAACCTGACCGGATTCCAAGATGTCTCATTTGGAATTTAAATTACAGCACTGAAAAACAGAGGACGATGAATTCTCTCGTCGAATGACAATTTATACTGTGATAATTCGGAGAGCACAATTCGGCAATACGAGGACAGCGACATTTCAAAACAACTCGAAGACAGTTATTCGGAATAAAGCGAAGGATACAGTGATGATGAGGACTAGCGGATTACAAAGACGTGGTGTATGAATAGTCACATACCTTGTTAGCGAACTAAAATGACCCTTCTCAGGGCGGCCCATGTTTCTTGCAAAAAAGTTTAAAGCTTCCAAAATATAAAACTACGTTTAAGTTGTTTTTCAGATATGACCACTAAGTATTTATCAATTGCGCATATACTTTTTTAATAGTTCTATATTGGGTTTGGCCATTTTCAAACTTCGGAGCAGCCTTGTTTCATTCGCATATTTAAGAAGATGTTGAGCAAAAAATAGGCCACTTTCCGAGCTCGGAACTGAATGAAACCTGCACCATTCGATTCCCAAGAGTTTTTACGATAAAATATGCTCCTATGCGGACAAAAAAAGTTTAGTTATATGAGTGCCAACACAAAAAAGACACATTCTTAGGGGTAAATGGGGTACAATGGACCATTTTTCGGGCCCAGCGCTGAATGTAACCAGCACCATTCAATTTTTTTTTTGGCAAATTTTCCATAAGAAATCATATATTTCAAGCAGCAAATCCAGCGGCGTCTCATCTGTGGGAATTTGGGTCCATACGATGGTTTGAATCATAACACTGGTGGACAAAATCCGAAAAAAAAGTCATGAGATGCAGGGCAGACCTAATATCGAATTTTGACCTCATGCTATTTGGATTTTTCTTCACAAATTGGCAATAAAAATTGAAATTCTGATATATTTTAGGAACCACTCAAATAACTGCCTCAGCTTAAATGTAAATACTCCATTAGCCTTTTTTAAAATTTTTCATACTACATCTTTGCAAAAAAAAAGCGTCGATATAACTTCACTAGAAAAAGTTATGACTGTTGAAATGCAGCATATTTTATCGAACAATATGAAAGTACAGTAAACGCCCTGACATGCACGGATTCCCTGGCGGTGATCTCAAATGATATATAGGCATTGACCATTGTTGTTTCATCAGAAAATATCTCGTGATCCTTTATATATATATGAAGTTACTTCCTTCAGCAAAGACCAAGACCTTCAGGATGGTAAACTTAAAAGATCAGAATTATCTCATAAAACAGCGCTACACACTCAGATTATTTTACAGAAATCTGTTAGTTTTATCGAATTCTCAACAGCTGAACGTTCGGTAATCCGATTTAACGGATTCCGGTGAGATTTTACAGAACTATTTCACTGTGTGTCACTGATCTGCCTTTGAACTATGTAATGAATGTCTATCGCTAGAAGGCTGATTGCCCAATAATTTTATTTTTGTTACGTTCTTCTGACAGCTTCGGGTTACTCTCTCAGAGAAGTTCTTCACAAAGTTTCGAGTTAGTCCTTTAGAGACTTTATGGAAAATCTTCAGAGAACTTCAGGAAGTTCTGCAGAGAACTTCTGCGAAGTTTTGCAAAAAACTTCAGGGAAATTCTTCAGAGAACTTCAGGAAAGTTTTTCATAGAACTTCAGAGAAATACTGCAGAAATGATCTGCATAGAATTTCAAGGGAGCTCTGCTGAGTCTTCAGGGAAGTTCTGTAGAGAACTTCAGGGAAAATCTTTAGAGAACATCCCAAATGTTTTTCAGAGTACTTCTGGGAAATTCTTCAGAGAACTTAAGGGACGTTTTTCAGAGAACTCCAGGAAGATTCTTCAGAGAACTTCATGGAAGTCCTTCAGAGAACTTCAGGGAGGTTCTTTTGAGAACATCAGGGAAAGTACTCAGAAAATTTCATGAAAGTTTTGCAGAGAACTTCAGAGAACTTCATGGAAGATTTCCGGAGAAGTTTTTCAGAAAATTTTAGGGAAATTCTTCAGAGATCTTAAGGGAAGTTTTGCACATAACTTCGGGTAAGTCCTTTAGAGAACTCCAAGGAAGGTTTTTAAAGAACTTCATGGAAGTTCTTCAGAGAACTTGCTGTTCATACAAAATGCGTTTGTGCACTTCCTCTTGATTCGACGTCATGTTACTGAATGTAACAAGAATTTAAACATGTTGTACCACAAAACAAAGTGGAGAGTTTCAGCTGTGAAATGTTTCAACAATCGGTGAACTAATTCAAAATCTACACTGAGAGAGGAATGTTCGAAATTTAACGTGGACAGGCTTTAGTCAGAATCTGGAAAACATAACAGCTTCCGAAGGAGTGCTTTCGAGAGCTTTCAAGCTGTTACTATTCTAAATGCTCTCTGGTCATCAGCAATAACGAATGAATTCTCGGTAAGTAATTAAGCTGGCTATCTAAGCGGCCACTTGACAGTCGACCAGATCTCTACCGTTCGACAAATCCTCCAGAAAAGCCGGGAATTCCTGGTCCCTACTCACCACCTGTTCATTGATTTTAAAGTGGCGAACGACAGTATTAACCGCATAGAGCTATGGAAAATCAGTGCCGAGACGGGCTTCGCCGTCTGCTCGCAAGAATAAGGAGTGTATCTGAAAAGTAGTTATAAACATTCGATGCGTTATTACGCATAAACTACTGTATATATTTTTAGCGTGTAAGCGCCATTTGCTTTGTATACATGTCAAAAATGATTATTCGGTTCATTCATTTCCGTTGATAAAGTTGTATTCAAAATGTCGCGAATTGAATTTGAGACTAAAAAGAAAATTCTGCACACTTGGTGCACCGAAAATGGGTGTTACTTACAACCAGATTGCGAAAAGAGTAAATGTTCACCCGGCAAGTGTAAAATGCATCATCGAAAAGTTTGGTAAGGAGTGCTCCTCAAGGATTTACCAAGAAGTGGCCGGAAACCCGGCTCCAGCAACCCCGATTTGGACCAAAAAGTTGTGGATTATATTCAACGGAACAAATCTGCCTCTACTCGCGATCTAGCCAAGAAGTTCAGGACCAGCATCGGAATGATTCAACGAATCAAGCGCAGGAATGACTTGAAGACGTACAAAAAGCAGAAAGTGCCCAAACAAACTCCGGAACAAAAGTCTCGTGCCAAACGCAGGGCTCGAAAGCTGTACAGCTGCATTTTTGACAATGTCGACCAGTGCATTTTGATGGATGACGAAACATACGTTAAAGAAGATTCAAGAACGCTACCGGGGCCGCAGTTTTATACTAAATCTGTTGGGGAACGTGTGCCAACCGCAGATACGACTGTTGCGATGGAGAAATTCGGTCAGAAGGTGCTCATTTGGCAAGCTATTTGCACATGTGGCTTGCGTTCTTCAATTTTCTATACAAAAGGAACTATAAATGCTGAGATTTATCAAAAGGAATGTTTGAAGAACAGGTTGCTACCATTGTATAGAAAGCACCAGTCCTCCTCTCTTCTGGCCAGATTTGGCATCGGCACATTACGCCAAATCCACTCTACAGTGGCTGACGGAGAATAACATCAAGTTCGTAGAAAAAGACATCAACCCACCAAACTGTCCCCAGTTGCGACCGATCGAACGCTATTGGGCAATAGTCAAGCGTATATTTAAGAAGGATGGTACAGTGTCCCAAAACATGACCGATTTTAAGAAAAAATTGGGCAGCGGCATCCAGGAAGTGCACAAAGGTCACTGTGCAGAATTTGATGGCAGGTGTCAAATCAAAGGTACGGGCATTCTACAGAAATGAACATGATGACTAGTTTTTCCGTTTGGATCTTTTGTAAACATGTTAAGCTATAATAAACTGAAATAGTATGTTAATTTTAACCATGTTTTCATGCCTATTTTATTATTTGGAAGTTTATAACTACTTTTCGATACACTCCGTTAATTATAGCAACGATGGACGGTATGCAAAGCTGCGTTAAGATTTCAGGCGAACAATCCAGTTCGTTTGCATCTCGCCGGGGACTTCGACAAGGCGATGAACGTTCCTGCCTTCTGTTCATTACTACCCTGAAGTGTTATGCGACAAGCCGGGCAGTACGATTTTCACGAGAAAGCAAACGATTTTCGGATGATATGGACCTTTTCAGTTTGACATTTGGAACGGTGGAAGAACTGTACACTCACCTGGAACGTGGAACAAGAAAAGTCAGACCGATGGTGAATGCGTCGAAAGCAAAGCACAAGCTAATAACGTTTGCATTAAAAAAGAAATTGGCAAAAATTACCGATATCTCATGGGTTCACCTTCACCCGCACTGACGAAACTACCCAGCATCAATCAAAGTAACCCATGAGTCAGCAGAAAAAATTTGACAGCTGTATCAGTCGAACTCTAACCATGATGGCAAAAACAGTGCAGCAACTCCGTTCAGAAGTGTGCGCGTTCAAAAAATGGCACCCCGCTGCGTCGAAAACGGCATCGTGCGGCACTTTGTGGACGCCGAATACGCCTCCATAGCAAAAAGGCGTTTACGACACTTAGATAAAACTGATTGACGACCGAAATGGAGTTTCTACATCGATGCACCTGGCGAAACTGGCAAAACGTACGTTGTTGGAAGGCGGTCGAACGGCTCATTCTGCGTTGAAGTTGCCGTAGAATCTCCAACTGGCCGACGAACCAACATGCAACATTTTGATGAATTCTGCAATGGCGAAAGTGTTGCAGTTTTTAGACGAATGCACAATGGCAAACAACACTCGATCGAACTATCCAAGATCTGCGCTGTAACACGAGACCCTTTGGAGACGTAATTTTGGCATGCGATTTTCATCAGACAGTAGTTGTCATTCCACGATCAATGGCAGCGGATGAAATCAACGCTTGCATTAAGCTTTCGTATTTTTGGCGATTTGCGATATTTGACCCTGCCTGCGGCGATTTTCTCGAATCAATTGCTGGTGATTGGCACTTGAGAAGTAACAGTTGAAGTTTTCACCGGGTTGATTTCGTTCTTCCCTAATTTTTGCCATTTCACAACGACAAAAGAGCAACTCATTACGTATGTTTTCCCAAACATCGTCCAGAGTTATGAGAACCACGAGTGGTTAATCTCACGTGCGATTTTGGCACGGAAAAATAAGGATGTCGATGATTTGAATTTCGTAATTCCTGAACAATTACGTTAATTCAACACAATTGATTGTTTGATTTATCCGGATGAAGCAACCAATTATCCAACAGAATTCATGAATTCCTTGGATTTACCAGGATTACCACCATATAATTTACGACTGAAGTTTGGATCTGTTACCATCATGCTCCGGAACCTTAATCTACCGAAGTTGTGTAATGGAACAAGATTGGTCGTTAGGCAACTCAAGAATAATGTCGTTAAAGCAATGATACTCAGAGGCAAATTCAAGGGCGACGAAGTGTTCAATCCAAGAATTGCGTTTATTTCAAACGATTTACGTTTTGAGTTCAAACGAATGGAATTTCCGGTTCGCCTTGCATTCGGCATGACAATCAATAAATCGCAAGGTCATTCATTAAAGGGATTAATCTCGAATGTCCATGATTCTCGCATGGTCAATTAAATGTTGCCTGCTCGCATGTTGGGAAGTTTATTTACGCGCCGAATAATGCAACAAAGAACGTAGTCTACCACTGCACTGAATTGAACTGGCTCAAGGTTCTGTCAACCTATACAGTCCTGCAAATAAAGGATATGAACTCAAACAAATTCGAAAAGTGCATCAATTAAACAATATCTAAGATTTGAGTGTTGTAATCTGTTATTGATCGCGAATGAATGATAAAAGAATTGAGGTGACAAATAAGCCAAACCTGGCTTACATTTACACAAAAAAAACTACAAGATAAAGGTTTATTGGGTTGTTCAAAATGAGACGTAGAACTACGCAACTAGAGAGTGCTCCGATCACAATTTGGTCAAACAGTAATGCGTGTGAGTCGATCAAAGCTTTTATTAATAAATCAAATTCTTTATCTTTTTCAAGTTCAGTTATTGCAGAATATAGGATATATATTCAGCTAAGCTTTTTTTTTTACCGAATGCGAATTACCGGGTCTTTCGTTTTGTACCTGCCATAAGATTTTGCACAGTCTCCTTGTCCACTTTATTCACCGCAGAACACCAGTTTGCCTAGAACTGTTTCTCGCTCACAACAGCTTCTCAAGGTCCCACTTGACGATGGCCCAATATTGTTCGATTGGGCGGAGCTCTGGCGGATTTGGGAGGGTTCTTGTCTTTGAGCACCACTTGAACGTCTCCGTAATGGCAAGATGCCAAATCCGGCCAAAATAGAACGGAACAATTATGTCGCCAGTAGACATTTTTGTAGGCACTCGCTCAGATAAATTTCCTGGTTGACGGTTCCGGTCATCGAACAGTAAATGCCTGCCATACCAGATATTTCTTCGTGAACATTGACAGTTTAATATGCTTGAAAATATCTGCTACCATTCCGCGTCCGGTTGCTGTATAAACTTCCTGTCCAGGAAGCTGTTTAAAGTCTGCCTTGTCGTGTAAGTTTCATAGTCATGTACCACGCAATCAAACTTCTTCAAATACGGTTCCACTTAAAACAGCGGGGAACTCTTTTTTGTCGTAGCTGTGGCCTCAGGCTTTCAATTTCCCTCCGATCCAGCTTTCCTGGCGAACATTTTCTATACGTTGGTAACAGTTGATTTAGCCACATTCAACAATTTCGCCAACTTGGCGTGAGAGTAGTTTGGATTTTCGACATGCACGTGCAAATTTTTGATGCGTTGCTTCTCTTCCTTCGATGACATTTTGGTAACTGAAGTGCTTATTTTAAATTAAAAATAGTGGCATGATGCTACACGCACACATCTTCAACATGAGGGATATACAAAATTATTTAATGCACGATGAAAAGAAATTCGTCAAGTTTAATTTGACCAAGTTTAAATCGAAGCAGATTATACAATGCAATATTCATTGAACTAAACCATACAGGCCTAATTTTTGCCAAGCGTTATTAAACAAGCAATTTGGTGTGTTCTGATCAAACTGGTGCACAATAACATAGAAATGATTGACAAAAGTGGGGTATATTTTCTTGAAATGTGCTAGGTCGTCCAAATTGTCCTGGAGTTCCGAACTTAAGATCAAGAGTTGTGACAGAAGTTTAATCCGATTAACATTGTTAAAATATATATTCAAACATATTTAATGAAGGGGATTCATTGGAAGACCAACAAACATTATGAGATAATCTTACGATGTTCATGCCAAGTAAACGAACTTAACTTTGTTTAGCCCATAGAGCTACTGTTAGAATTTTAGACCTTATTTTTTTAATGACCTTAAACTAACAAGATTATCCTATGATTTCTGTGGCCGTTTCAGAATATTCAATTGTTTGAATAGTTATCGTAATTTTGTACAGCCCAAAAAATTACTTTATGGTGGGGGTTTTTATGAACTTGAACATTACAAGATAATCTGTTAATGACTGGTGACCTAACAGAAGATTCACTGAATATGTTTAAAAGCATATCGTTACCTTGAATCATTTCTGTCAGTATTAGACTAAATTAGATTAGAAGAAAAATATCCGCAGCTATACTTACTTTTGCCTGATGTTGCGAACACCTTTAGTACAGAAGTTTCAAGATGATGGTTCTGTACGACTCCAGTGCAGGGTTGCCAAATTATTTTCCGTTTCCATCTTTTACATATGCCAAAAAAAATATTTCTTTATCTGTGTTCAACTGCAAACTTTGTGTTGTAAAGTAGAACCTTTTGAGGTGTCTGGCTGCAAATGTTATAAAGTTTTATGCAAAATAAAGCAGATATATACGCATCAGAAAAACAGTTATTTCAATAGTGTTTAAATGTATTTATAAGTTTTTCCTACATCACCCAACTGCAAAACGGATATTATTTTCTAAGGAAATTAGTAGAAAGTTCGCAGCGAACTTTCTTAGCTCGTTTTAAAACAGCAGTTTTCTCCAACAAATCTCCAAGTCATCCAATTCCTCTACCTCGATGTCCTTACAGATGATTGCCATCCTCGGCTCACGATACTCATGTTAGATGGCCTGTTCTCACCGCTTTCAGAGAAGATCGGATACAGTTTAATAATCGAGTAGAAGTACTTAAAAGTGTGCAGCTTCTCGGGGTCACCGCTTGATGCAGTAGTCAGATCATTCAGATCAAAAGGCTTAATGATCTGTTTAATTATGTTTATATAGAAAGCACAGTAGATTAAGAAGAATGCCTTCTTCTTGGTTTCATAGAGAGTTCCGGATCTAAAAATTTCTCCTGCTGCTACCCTGATATATATTTCCGACTTCTTATGACGGTGTTTCTCGAAATCAGAAACTCCGAAATCCGTCAGGTGCTTTAGGTAATTATCCTCACAAATATTTCCAACGAGAACCTTTAGTGGGAACTTCAACTTCAACTGATGGCACATGTTTGGGAACTACGAAGCCTCTGACGGGAAGATACGGTTCGCCTTTTTAATAAGGGGTAATACGTAGCTCAAAGAGTGGAGAATGCACTCAGGGCAGGGATAACAGAAGATGCGTTGTGTGGTTTGATTGTTGTCGCAATTGGATTGCAAGACGAAAAACAACACGAGCTCTGAAAACCGATCCAAACTCCTTTTGACAACTGACTCAAACGATAGCCATCTGGTGGCAGATGGATGCAGAACTTTCAAAGGCTTGATTCCACGATACTTTGTATCATCTGGAATTTCTTGGATCGTATCGGATCGAATCAACTGTGCCAGGTACAATGGCACGAGGAACCAGTGCATTTGATAATAATAAAATAGGGAAAGCCATGTTTCAGCAGCTCCATCTGATCCAAAGCTCACAAGTTCTTTTTGTAATCGGTTCCGTCGATGTGGAACTAGCGATTGCGCAAAATTTATAAAGGTTTTCGCTTTGCAAGATTATACTACAGATTACAAAAAAAAACACGTTTGAAATAACTATGCTTCGAATAGCAAAAATAACCATCGAGAACCTTAATCTAATGGCATCTAATTATTGAAGTATTTTCTAGACATCTTACACAAAATTTTAAAATTAACTCTATAAAACTGCTTGTGCAATTATCAGATGAGGAATTAGATATATGAGACTACGGCATTCGTGCAAACAAATATTCGTAGATTTCTTCAACATATCAGGATTTTGTCCAAAAATTACTTAAAGATTTGTCTTATAGTTTTTGTGTAGTTCTTTCAGATGTTCTCCAGAGATTCGTATAAAATCACAAAACATCACAAGTTCAGAGATTCCTCAAAAAAAAAAATCACCAGAATCCTAGAAGGTTTAAGCTGTTTAGTGGAATACCTGTTACTATAAATTAGACGAAAAATTAGTATTTTCCATTTAATTCTAACTACCTTTGCTTATCTTCGACAGATACGCGTATTTCGTCTACAATGTGCAGACTTCTTCAGTGTCTCGTACTACGACAAGTAGAGTTATTAGTACGAGAAACTGAAGAAGTCTGCACGTTGTAGACGAAATACGGGTATCTTTCAAAGATAAGCAAAGGTAGTTGGATTTAAATGGAAAATACAAATTTTTCTTCGTATTTCCAATCACCAGAATATTTTGAAAAACTACCGATGACATGTCAGAAGAAGCTCCTGAAATAATCCTCGGAGGAATGCCTATAATCTCCTGAAGATTATCTATAGAAATTTATTATATCAAGGAAGGTCTGAGAAATTTTCTTAAAATTCTTCTTCTATTTTCTTAAAAGATTATCTCAAAAAAATTATGAACAAATCATTTAAGGGCACTCAAACAAACTGAATTTAAGACTGTCATCTATCACTGTACTGTTAACAGGGACTGGATAGTCAAGAATAAAATGGATATAGTTTATGTCTTAGGCAGCACCAGCACACTGGTCCCAAGCTTGGTCCCAAGCCTCTTGAATCGCCCCTAAAAATTTAATTCGCATCGAAGAACCATTCATAAACTCAGTCAAATTGACGAAGCGACCAAACACAAAGATTCTTGTACAGAAAAGCGAAAAAATGTTTTGCAAGGTACAAGATGTCAGGTGCACTTGAGACTAAGGGCCAACAGTAGGCCATTTTTAAATCGCTGGTTCCTATTGATTGTTGGTGTCAGTGCCAATTTATTGCACCATGGGCCTTAAATAACAGAATGAAAGTAGAATTGGTAAAAAGTTACATCCTAAAATGAACACATATTTTGAAAATTTTGATTTCTGAGTAGACAAGCAATTGTTTAAAATATGAAAAATCTCAAAAATCTGTAATCTTTACATACAGATAATCGCGTGAAAAATATGAAAAAAAAGTCTGTGTCAATCTAGATGAATCTGTGCATGTGACAACCCTGCTCCACCCGAGCAAGAGTGAATAACTTGATAACTGGCCTTGGTATTTAAGAGTAAACTGAGCTGGGTGGTGGAATACCTGACGATAATACCATAAAATTGTTCCCACAATGTTATGCGAATACCAAATTCAGGTAAGACAATACCAAAATACTACCTCTAAGGTATTCTCAGGTATCCGAAATAATGAGTTTCGTTATTCGGGAGATATTTTGCTTGCAATTCTTAGGTATTGCTTAGGTATTTTACCTCTCAATCTGAGCTCTTTTATACCAAGGCCAGTTATCAAGATCAAAATTAGGTATTCATATGGTGTTGTGTCCTGTTCGGACTACTTAATACAATATGTTCAGAAGAAATGTGCTTGCAACAACAGATGGATATTGGTATTGTGTATACACTTTCATCATAAAAGAACACTGATTTTTTGAAGATGGCGTGCTAAAATCAGATAAATCCCACCGGAAGTGGTTGGTGTTATGCAGTCATCATATGGTATGACAAGCTTTCCTCTGTTAACTCTAAAGGATGAATGAATGAGCGCTCCGCCATCCATCAGATACTTCTAAGTGATTTTTTTTAAACAAACAGCAAGCATACAAACAGTAACCAAATAAACAATCACACACAAATACACTGCAATTGAGTTTTACACCAACCTAACATAACCTCGCAAAATGAATCGGATGAATTTCTTTTGACAGGAGTCCGTGGTTTGTTTATTTCATCTGTTTGAATTCGAAAACAAACAAACCACAAATACCTGTCAAAACTGAATTCCATTCATCAGGATGAACCATACGTTCACTAGTGACGTCACCTTGCAAAACTCTATACTGCAACAATGTTGAAAACAAAAATTGTCTAGAAAAACAACTGAATTCACGCCGCAACGGAAGAAACAACTTGACAACTCACCAAAGCTCAACCGTTTGCGGGCAGCGCTTGCTGCGATTTTCATCACACCATTATTCTTAGCGTTTCCATTCTAAGCCCCTCCTTATTAATAAGATGTGCTCCTTAACAATTTGAATAAAATTCTTCAAACTTTTATAATCAGGACGGATTCTGATCGATTACAGAATTGATAACCCACGCAACATCTCATAGAACACATCTCTCTGTGCGTTCATATCGATATCCTCCTAGTCAGCTAATTAATTCTTTGATATTGAAATGCGTAAAAGTGAATAAGAGTTGATATGATACCAATACTCCATATTAATTTCAGATTCAGATTTTCAATCACTAAATGAATCTCTGAGTGCAAGAAAAACGGAAATACGAAATGACTTTCGAACGGATTTGCAAAACAAGCCAAAAATAAAAACGCTTTCTTCATATGCTTCAAAATGGACACCTCTCTATCACACACGTTCCATGCATCGATTTCGAATTCACCCATTCAGCGAACCAGACTTTGACAAACATCCATCCTCCACCATTTGATCCATCTCGACTACTAAGCCCAACAAAAGTATTCAATCCCTCCTAATCCGAGCCATGTTCATCAAAATCACATCTTATCAGAGGGAAAAGATCTACCCATAAAAAGAAGAACAAAAAAATTGAACCACTCCCATACCCCTCCTTTACAATACTTGGAGACCACCTGACACAGAACACCGAAGGAAAGTGAAACTTTTGCAGCTCAGCTGCCCATCCAACGCAACGTGATACCTTCTTCTGCCATTTTCCCATTCGGCAGCACAATCCCAATCCGAGATTTGGTCGGTAATATCTCTTCGGCAAATACAATCCCAGACGGGCTGCGGCTGGTAGTCCTCCCCCCCTCCCCTCACTTCCTCTCCTCACCAGTGGAAGAAGAAGAAGAAGTGGAGAGGAAAAGTTTTCCTTTCTTTCGTTCGATAAGGTAAATCGCAAGAAAAATTGCAATCAGTAACTCACTCAATGTCTCCCGTGGCACTCATTTTCACCCTGCTTGATTTCCTTAATAGGGGGGTGGCTCCGATATGGCTTCCCGCATTCTTCCTGGTGGTCGTCGGTGCGGCTGGCTGCTGGAATTGGATAGGGATCTACGACGGTGCGCTGCAGGTGAGTGGTATTAAATGGTTATAAGTATCTGCACGCGTGAGCTGGGTTTTTCGACGGCTTTGTCACTGTGGGTGGGTGGAGGGGATAAAGAGTTTGTTACATCGAAGCGTATGGATGCGAGTTACCGGTAAGTAGCTTTCAAGACGGATTAAAGGCGGGGAGGTAGGTTTATTGGAAATCAGTCAATCGGGTCTAACGGATTGAAAAAAACATTATGGCGAAGGGTGGCGGGGTGGAACGTGGTTAAATTTTATGCTATTTCGGTGGAAATTTTACGCACAATGGGTGGGTGATTTCGCGATTTGCCGAGGTGTTTTCCGGGGACGGAAGAATCCGAAACATTATCCGAAATGAGATTGTCGTCGATTGGAGTGTGGAGTGGAATTTTAACTTTGTGACCGAAGTGTGACTTGTTTGCTTAAGTAAGTGCAATCGAATTGAAGATTTTAATACGTTTAATCGAATTATCAGTAGAAAATCTCAACATCCATAATCTTTACTCCAACCGGAAAAGGAACTTTCACGCTCACATTAGCATCCAATCACGATAAACTCAAACACACTCCTCGTCCGCTGAAATGGACAAACTTGACGAAAGGCTCGTACTAATACATTCCCGGTAAACGGCCCTTTAGCCGCCAAAATGAATACATAGTTCTAATCCCACCCCGGGAGGCAGACGGTAAACTTTCCACCAGACAGAATGTCGATTTCCTTCCCCCCAAACAGTCATTTCACTACTTTACTGCCGCTTCTATGTGTGTAGACGTGCAGGTTAGACCCGCTGACGGGCCAGAGACGGGCGGACGACACTAGGTGGTGAAACACTACTGCAAATAGAAATAAATCTCACCCGGATTACCCGGCGGATTAGGGCGAGCAAAACACTATTATGCGAGTTTTATGTGTGCCTCCGTCGATGCTGGTGGCGAAGAAGGTGGTCATCGTCATCATCGTTATCCAACTCTTGCTCTTTCCGATGCCCGGATATCGTTCGAGGCTTTCTTCGGTTTTGCTTATTAGAGTCCCGATGAAGTGGGTGATATTTTTCTCCGACTAGCTGCCAGAGTGGTGAGTTTGCCGTTGAAAAGCAAACAAAAAAGGAAGATCGAAGCAAGCCGCGTGTTGAAAGTGAAATGTTTCCCAGGTTTACGAAATCGAACCATCAATTTAGTTATGAATAACAAAATATTTAATTTAAACAACGTAAAAATTCAAAATCGTCGTTAATTTGAGTATTGGACAGTGATGTAGATCTTTACAATGAAAGCAATGGTAGACTTCGTGAACAAAGATAACGACGAGCGCGATGTGTTGCAAATGCCTGTTTGCTTGAAATTGCTGGATCAGTTGTGCCAAGGGGCTCATCAAGGGACAAGCAGATATAGAACGTCTGGACTGTGGTAATGCACCATTGGCAAGAGCATTTTTAAGAGCGGACTGAAGTGGAGTCACGATAATGTGCAATGAAGTGTTGACAAGGGACTGAACTGGTTCCGGTATATAAAACTGGTGCAAGTTTGGTCAAAGTAGTCGATCGCGTTCAGAAATAACGTCAAATGGATCTCGAAAAAACAAAACAAAATTGTGCATAAATACCAGAAAAATCCGGACTGATCCGGTTCCAAGAAGTCTTAAATGCTGAAATTACAGTTTGTCGAAAGAAAGAAATCAGTGGAACTACGAGACAACTGGAACCAGGGATCTTCATCTGCGTTGATGAGGTGCATTATAGCCAACCCCGGTTTTTCGATCCGAGCTGTGGCTGGAAAGTTCAGCGCCAAAAGTAAAAGTTTCAAATCACGACTGCACGTGGAGATATGCCAGGAAGATTCAAGTTCACTTGGCAAGCGGTTTGGCCTGAAAACGAAACCATTTGTCACATCCTCGACGATGACATCCCAAGCTCAAATCGAAGAATGCCTGAAAAAGCGTGTATTGCCATTCATCCGCAAGGATAAGAGTGAAGTCGTATTTTGGCTCGATTTCGATCAGCAGTACTTTAGGGTGGTTCTGGAGTGGTATGCTGTCAACAAGATCGATTTTGTTCCCAAGCTAATGAATCCTCTGAATTGCCCAAAATTCGAATTTTTATATAAACCCTTCTCCATTTACATACACATTGAACATTTTGCACAACAAATGGTCACTAACACACCTGCGCCATCTGTTGAGCACATTGTGATGGGTGATAAAGCTGAACAGATGGCGGTAGTGTGCTTGCATCGTCAAACGATAGAAAATCGACTATGCGTGCTATCGGTGGTGATACTACCATTTAAGAAACATTTCAATTGACCCGTTAATGCGTAATCGATGAAGAAGCTGCAGGCGTTATGTATGTTTGTCTATGTTAACATATATAATATATGTTTACTTACATCTGTTTATTTACATTCATATTAATATCGACGAATGAGGACAGTAATTTTTTTAATATTTTGTAGATGGAAGTTTGTTCTCCCAGTTCACGTATTGCATGATTGCAAGGCAAGGAAGTAAGATATCTTTTAAAAACGTATGTTTTTACACTTCAAACTTCAACTTTTTATACAATAACTAGCAGCTATTTTGCATATTAATATGCGTCATTTCATGTCCTTAAAGCCATTCCTGTAAAGTTTTCGAATTTAAACTAAAATAAAAAAATTACATAAAAAACTGTTTTTCAAGTTACTTATCATAATTTTGTGGCTATCTGATGATTTATCCTCGGATCAGTCATTCCGGAACAGGTTCCCGTGGGTTCTCGAGTGGTCATGAACAATTTCAGTAGAAAATCCTGACAATATGGGTATCAAAATTCATGAAGTTTCTCCAGTAGGATATTTCGCAACATTTATGGCCATCTGATGATTTATCCTCGGACCTGTCTTTCGGGAGTCTTTCCATGGGGTCTCGAGTGGCCATAGACATTTGCAGAAGGAAACTGTAGCAATGTGGTGATCAAAATTCATGAAATATCTTCAGTAGCTACATTTTTTCAACGTTTTGTGGCTAGTTTTGTTCGTGGTCACTCACGGCAACCTATTCCGAGATAACCGTTCCGAGGACAAATTATCAGATGCTCCACAACGTTGATAAAAAGCTTTCTGGTTAAACTTCATGAATGTTGATACCAAGGGCGAGTCGCTCAGAACAGTGTGCCCCCCACGATGTCTTATACATGAATGTGTTTCATAACTGTGGCACTTCGATTTTCAATCCATACCACATGTGTTGCACACTGAGGAACACTTTTGACAGTTGAGCTTATAGAAATAAGAAAACAGCAACCTTGCCAATATGCGTTGCCTTGTTGTCAGGTTCAGCGGAAAATAACAATTTCGGCTGTCAACACATCGGCACCTTCGGCACACAACGGGAACCCCCGGAATATTTCATGAATTTTGATTCCCCTATTGCCAAGCTTTCTTTCTAAATATGTTCATGGCCACTCTAGACCCCACGGAAACCTGTTGCAGAATGGCCATTGCAGGAACAAGTCAGCATATGGCCCACAATGGAATGAAAATAGGAATTATTCCAGGAATTATTCCAAAGATTTTGACATCCATTCCTGGAAATTCAGTAGATGTTTCCAAATAATGTCTCCGTACCGAACTACAGTCCTTGAAACCCGGACTTACGGAAACCAATCATTTCATAATCATTTGAATTTGGTGAGTACCCGAGTACCCAGTCGAAAACTTAAAGGTGTTTGTTTTTTGTCGAACAGATAAGGGTTAAATGAAAATATCTATAACTCTGTAGAAGCAAAAAGTTTCTTAAACATAGGAATAAAAAGTTATCTCTGTAATATGAACATAAAAGACCTACTCTAAACATGAGGTAATTTTTAAAAAAATTCACAATTATTGGTGTAAATACTGTAAATTTTAATAAACTGTATTTTGACCATTGCATGGAAAGGTAAAACATGCAAACCAAATCGAAGAAATTTAAAATGTTTAGGCATGTGAGTTTATCAACCCTATTTAGTCTTTTTTTACATGGTTTATTAGTAAAAGTGGAACGTTTCCCCTGTGTAAAAAAAAACCTTTGTGTATTCAGCAGAAATGGATTTGTCAGATGTTTTTCAAGCGAAGCGCGACGACGTGGTGAAAATGGATGGTAAAACCAACTTGACCGTGTACGTCAACAACATTTGACATACTACGTTTTGTCAGTAGAGGTTTTGGCAGTCTGGCGTTTTCTCTTTCTTCAAAACATCTATGATGCTTGCCTCGGGTACCATTTATATTTCTCCCGGAATCTAAATCTCTTCCAATGTGGGCGAAAAGCGTTCCCTTATGAGAAGAGGAAAAATGATAGCAAACAAACACATTCGTACGTTTTCTGACGGTGGTTCTTCCAAGTGACCGCATTGTACAGACTTCCGCTTCAAGCAACCTTTGATCGGGCAATAAAAAGAAAAAAATAACACATCTCCATGTAGCTCCTTAAACCTGGATCGGAATATTTAGAGGGTGCCAACAACAATCATAACGCAGCGACTCTCGGTGGCACATAATACGAAGACCATAACCATTTCGACCGCTGGAGGTCTTTTCTGATAACGTTCGCCGGGTATGTTTGTCCAGGCTAAATAAGAAAAAAGAAATGGTTTCAGACTGGACCTCTATTGACTAGTATGAAACTTTGGACAGATTATAGGATAAAACCAATTCGATTTTCAATTTGGTTAAAAAAATTCAATTGTAGAAAAACAAAGTTGGCAGCAAGAAACGGATTGTCAAAATTATCCGTTACGGTTACTTTACATCGAATCTAGGTAACTATGCACAGAACTTTTAATTTTAAATTCAAATATATAAGGACCTATTTCAAATTTCTTGAGTTATTCTATATGTTATTTCAAGCATAATTTTCAACCTTTATTAGAGATTTCCAGGAGAGAATTTATTTGCTTCCACAAGTCCATCGTTGAAGTAAATATTTGGCACTTGACTATAATGTAGAAGGAGTTGTTTGCAGTAATGTTTGCTAGAATAAAAGATATGAAGAGAAAGCGTTGATGGTTCCGTGAAGTGTACGGAATATACCATGGCGCGTCATTTACGGCTTCACTGCGCGGTGAAAACGAAGTGAAAACAAATAACCTTTTTGCGAGATGTCGTCAATCGAGAACGAAAAAAAATGTGGAAGAGTTCATCCGAGGTGACGATTCGAGATGAACTCGGTGTTAATATGGTTGCCACGGCACCGATGAAAGTCCCGCACCACCGTAGATTTTCACCGAGGCGCTACTACGATTTTCACTTCACTATCAATACTTCACTATAATAGCATACAAAAAGTAGGGTGATGTGTAAGTGAAGTGAAAGTGATAGTGAAGGTGACAACCGTTATAAACCCCGCTAATAGTAAAATTAAATCTACGTTCATCGCGATCCGTGGTATAAGTGAGTAGGTAAACACTTTATTATTTAGTTCATGCATAATTATGACTAAACAAACTTTAAAACGGCAGTTTATTATGGCTTAATAATTATACGGATAGGAGTCTAAAGCCCAGATTCGGTTGTTTCATTTCCGGGATTGTTATTATGGAGCCTCCCGAGTTTGTTGGCAATCTTCAACAAATTATTATATTCGTTTACTGTACGAACGTTTGAGCTTCCTGGTAATTTCGAATCGAACTCGCGGTTGAACAAATGATCAGAAACGTCGCTAAAAGTGGTAGGTGAGAATGTTTGTGATAATGATAGCGTACAAGTGGTGGATCCAGAGGAGTCCCATCCTGGGCAGACTTGCCAGGTATGGCGTGGGGTGGATACTGACGCGATGGTGCGATGTGACGATTGTTTAAAATGGCATCATTTACCGTGTCTGGAAGTTACGCAGCAGATTGAGAATTTTCCCTGGAGTTGTGACAAATGCGACTCAAGGAAAGGCGTTCTGGAAACCAGTTCAACTGCTGGTGTGCCTCGTAGTAGCGGTGTCCCGTCGAAGCAGTCGCCAAACTCAATTGCGAATCCATTACTAGTGCTAAGGCCTAGAATCACCCATACAACTGTGTTTCGGGTGGTAAAATCGTTTAAGGAGTCCTAGACGACCAAGCGGTGGGCTGGAAGTGGAAGAAAATCGAAGACAGCTGACCCTGTGAAGGCCCGGAAGGTATTGGAATATTTCAAGTGTAATCCGAACCCTTCGATTCGCGACGAGCCTCTGAAGGCAAAGTGTTCCGCCTGGTTCATGCAGCAAACCATGAAACGAGCTTGGCTTCGTGTATTCAAGGTCTGCAAGGCACCGAACCGGCGTGATCAACGAAACACGGCGGCCAAATCCCGCGCAAGGAAGCTGTATCGAGAGTGGTTAACGAAACCGATGCGTGTGGCTATGGATGACGAAACCTACATCAAGGCAGATGCAAAGCAGAGACCGGGGCTGGAGTTCTACGTTGCCAAATCACGGTTTGATATTACGGAAGACATAAGGAATACTGCGGCCATTGCGGTAAACTGAGTAAACCGTACATCACAACAGGTACCATCAACAGCAATATTTACCGCACCGAGTGCCTCCAGAAGCGTCTGTTGCTCTTCCTGCGATCCCACGGAGGCGAGACATTATTTTGACCGGACATGGCATCATGCCATTACGCGCGTTCGACGTTGGATTGGTACAGAGACAATAACGTTGTTCTAGTACCAAAAACCACCAACCCTTCAGAGATTCACCAGAGATTCGTCTGGTGGAAAGATTTTGGGCCATAATGAAGGCCAAAGTTCGAAAATCGTTCAAGGTGTTTAAGAACGAGCTGGAGTTGAAGAAAGAATGGACGAAAGTGACCAAAAAGATCGGCTCCATCATTGCAGAAAATGTAATGAGGGGTCTTAAGGGAAAGGTGCGGGCTTTCAGCGATGGAATAAAAATTGAATAAAGTAATCTTGCCAAAACATAATCCATATATATAACTTCACTCTCTGTAAGTTTCAAGATAATCCGACTTGAAATAAATTTTGAGCGAACACTTTTGTTTGGTGCTTTTTTCGAATACAGGCCTTATCAAAGCAGCAGCAGCTGTCAGGGCAAACTAAACCTGGTGAGTTATCACCATCGTCGTCAGCTACTGAGTGGAACCAGTTAAATAACACAGATCAAGCTTCGTTCGTGACTACGTTTCGGGGAGTGGTGCACACGAGTTAAGAGCCATCCATAAATGCTTCTAAAGCTGCATCGATTTCGTCGAGTTGTTCATCGCTGGCTCTTGCTAGGCTGGAACTACAAAAGCTAGAAGGTTAATGAACATCCGAGCGACGTGAAGCCAGAACAGCAATAAGCAATAGTTCACGGTTCGGTAGCAGTTGCCCTTCTTCAATGGAGTTAAATCTCCAAGACCCGTTTCCAGCGGTAGATTCGATGTTTTTTTTTTATTCCGTTATTATCGAGATTTTCAGCCGTGGGCTGGTTCGTCTCCCGTCGTAGTCACTTAAATACCTTTTAGGTATTTGCATAACTTAATCCGGGGTGAGATTCGAACTCTTGACTTTGCGTGAGAGGTATGGATGTTAACCTCTACGCCGGGGTCGCCCCAAGAGATTCGATGTAGAATTATCCCGTTGATCCAATCCGAGCTAAACAATGGAATGCAGTAGTTAGGACTATGATCGAATCCTAAAATTCACACAGCTTCTTTGTCCCGCTGCTCACGGAGGAGTTTTACGATCTGGCCAGTTGTAAGATTCACCAAGACTGGTGCTCAAATTCAATATTACCGAATCAGCCCCGTACTTCGGTTTATAGATATCACGAGTCAGTTCCAGAGTACCAAGGATTTGTTCCGCACCAGAACTACCCACAGGTGAACTATCCTCACTCATCCACTATACAAACCGACCGTTAACTAAGAAAATGATATGGATCCATTTCCGATCTCTCGCAACCAGTTGGCTACTCGACAAGCTATTACAAAAGATTTACCGATATTTTCGGGAAGCCCAGAGGAGTGGCCTTTGTTTCTCTCCACCTTCAACAGCACTACGCGCGATATGGATTCACCAATGAAGAAAATATCGTTCGTTCGCAACGGAGTTTGAAGGGTAGAGCCTTTAAGGCCGTGAAAAACAGATTGATTGACCCGTCAAACGCTAATGGGGTTATGTCAACGCTTAGACTGTTATTAGGGCAACCGGAGGTAAACGTGCATTCGAAGATGTCGAAAATGTATTACCTCCCAGCGCTGGGAAGACAAATTAAACACCCTCATCGACATCGCCATAAATGTCCAAAACTGTTGCACAACAATGGATGCGTGGATTGAAAGAATGCTTCTATAATATTGCGTTTCTTCACCAAATTGTCAACAAGCTGCCGCCATCATTAAACTGGGCGTAACTTCACCATTCGCTTCCGACGTTCAATTTACCGGCTTTCAGCAACTGTCTCTACTCTTTTGCCAGACACTGCCGTTGATTCCATACCTGCTCGAAGCGGCTCACGTGCGACGAAGAAGAGTAGCTCGTTCGTCAACGCCCACTCCGACAAAACCTCTGCAGGTCATTCCGCAGTACCATACAGCACACAGGCTGACAGGCGCCCGGTAAGCAATGGAAACTCCACTACGATATCCTAATGCGAACGTTTCCTGGAGTTTTCTCGCGATTCTCGCTGGGTAACCTCCACCTCCAAAAGGAGGATGCCAAACAAGCTGTGTGGAAGAAACTATTGTGAACTGAAACACCACGAGCTACTGCATAACGAGCAGAAGAGGGTATCGTTGCCAACGAAAACTTCTCAAAATTACATCGCAAACTTTCCCCGATTCAAAGCTTAGAATACACTGTTCCAAATCCTGTGCTCCGAACGCGGATGCAACATTCACCAAGTCACCTCCAGTCAAGTGCTATTTCGCTGTTACCAATTGTGCTGCTTTAGATTCCATTTCTGGATAACGGGTCCAAGCTTACCCTGCTGGACAAGGAGCTGCGGATGAGTACAGTTTGGAGGAGAGGAAGCACCGTTGTGTCTGCGCTGCACAGGAGAGTCAAAACGTCGAGAAGAAGGTTCAAAGAGCGTCACACTTGAAGTAGCTGCGAAACAAAACGGTTCGAAGAAATACTCCAAGTACGCACAGTAGCAGAATTACTTCTTCCATAACAGACGCTCGACTTCGAAGAGTTGTTTGGAGTGTATATGCATCTCAAGGGCCTACCAATCACCTCCTATCGAGATGTCCGGCCGAGAATACTAATTCGAATGAAAGAACAATATCTCAGTTTGAGTCCAAAAGTTGGTGAAGGCGCCTTTCATCAATCGAAAGCGATCAAAATCCGACTCGGATGGACAGTATGTGGGGGAGGAAATCATGACAACGGTACCAACCTAGTGCACTCGGTTATCCATACATGCACTAGCGATTAACCAACGGAAGAGGATCTTCATCAAATGACTACTTTGCAGTAGACTGCGTAGGAGTTCCGCAACCGAAGAAGAGTAGTCTCACACAATACTCAAGGGAGACGGCTACGAAACAGGCATATTATGGCGATATGATAATGTCCGTCTGCCAGATAGCCACCTAATGGCACTACGTCGTCTCCAATGCCTCAAAAAGTGAAAGGATAAGCACCCTAACCGACTCTTCTGGCACGACGAGGACGGTAGCATGTGCCGAGTCACTGGTTGTCAAATACCTGAATGTGGAGCGCTTCAAGAACAGAACGTCCAGCGGCAGTTCAAGTGATTCAGAAACGCCACTACGTCGATGATATGCTGGTGAGCGTTGAGATGGAAAATTAAGCAGTAAACTACTTGAGCTAGACTTGACTATTGACCGAACGTAACTATCCAACGATCAAACGTCAATCGCCTTGAATGATCAATATTAACATCAACATTTTCTTACATACAACACAGAGAATTGTAATGTAATGTTTTTCTCTCCGGGAATATAATAATTATCCGAATAGGAATCAAAAGCCCAGTTTCGGTTGTTTCATTTCCGGGATTACGGTTAGTTGTTACGGGATCCCCTGAATTTGTTGGCAATCTCCAAAAATTACTGTTCACTCTTGAGGCATCATGGTGAAGAGTGAACATCCCCTTCCACATCATAGGAGCCAATTATTGAAGTCGAGTCGACCGTCACTTTGTTCAACAAGTATATTTTGCTATTACAGTTGTAGAATTCAACAAAATTTTGTCGAGCAGGTCGACTCAGTAGACTGTTCGAAAACGGATGATGGATCTGTCACATTCTGTCAAGTAAGTTTGTTTTGATACGCGTGTTTTCTTCTGGAATGGATAACTGACTGACTGACCATTATTTTTATTATTTTTTGAGTTTATAAAACTCGAATGTTTCTGAGTTTATAAAACTTTACGTGATACATACTACCGAGTGTCTTATCAAACTTATTTAAGCAAGTGTCTAACTAGTTGAATCTCGCTTGCAAATTAAAGATTTCATGAGTTATAATCAAAAATGTAACTGATCGTTGCATAACAGGCTGAGTTAAGGGTCACATACCCTAGGATGGATTTTTTATGATTATTTTTACTGGATAGACAATACTGGTGGATGCAAAACTTGAACAAAACTTGAAATCAATACAAAGAACAGTCGGCAACCTAGAAAAGAGGAAGTAAAAAACTTAAACTTGGGCTTAAATATTTAGAAAGAAATTGAATTCAAACAACAAGAGTTATATATGAAGAAGATATCGATAAAATAAGCGCGCGCGGGTGTTCCCGAAAAGTGAAAGCAAGACTAGTTCCTGTGGAACCTAGCATCTCCCGAAAGTGTTCATAACATAATAAACTTGAAATAATGCATAACATAACTATCGAATATATGGACTACGAATTAAACGCACATGATTAGGACCTGTTAAAGGACATGTTGAAATTTCTATGTAGATTTTGAATAGTTGATTAATTTGATGGAAGTTATTAGAGGCAAATCGATAAACGTATCAGATGTCTAGATTTTTTATCAGAATTTTCAAAAAATACTGAGATCATTTCGAGAGTTGTTTCCATGTTTTTCAAACAGATGCAAACTTATAGAGCTAGTGTCGAAAGTTGAATAAACTTTCTCGATAGATCCACTTAGAACTTTAATGATCTCGTATACATACAAACAATGTTGTGGACTTCATAGATGGATCTAAAAGAACTTTTCATTTGTTTTAGAATGCCGTTTTTTAACAAAATTTTAGTATGCTGATTAAGCTACCAAGAACTTCTGTAAGCTTGTTGAAAATCATGGGAACTCCCTAGAAAATTTAGGGAATTCCCTAGAGATTCAGAAAGGAACATATTCTGGAGGGATTCTTCAAAGTACTGAAGGAGACTTTCCAGAAGATCAGAAAAATAATTCCTCAAAAAAAAAAACTTTTCCGAAGGTCAGGGAGGCCCTTCACTTAAGTATTGGGAACACTTCTTCGTAGTTTAAGCAAGAATATCTCAGAAGTTCAAGAACAAACATCCATGAAAGTCGAAGGCAATACTTTCCAGAAGTTCAGGTGTAAACATCCTCGATGTTTATGATGAAACTAACCTAGTTAAGTTTTTTTTTCAGAATTCCTCGGATTTTTTACAAGTTTTTCTTCGATGTTCAGGATAGGACTTTCAAGAAGTTCCAAAATAAATTTCCCTTCTTAGACTCCTCAAAAAGTCTGGAAGAAACTATTCCGAAAAAAAGGAGTGAATTTTCAAGAGATTCAGGAAAGACTGCTCAGAAGTTTATGACGAAACTTGCCAAAAGTTCAGTAGGGATCTTTCCAGAAGTTTATATGGGAGCCTCCCAGAAGATCAGAAGAAAACTACATTGAAGATCAAGAGATAATCATTGAAGACCTGTAGGAGCACCCTACACAAACTGTATTTATATGACCGTAATAATATTCATTGCCCACGATGTCATATTAAAATATAGTGAAGACCGCTAACATATCAAACTCATAAAAAATACAACTTGTTGGTTCTACCAATTCTATTTAAGCGTTCGATTAATCTTCTATGAATTGGTTGTCAAGCCTAAAGTTAAGTTTAGAAGAAATAAAAACATTTTTCAGAAGTTCAGAGAATTGAAGGACAGAAGTTTTATGAAGTTCAGAACAATATCAAAGAAGTTTTCAAGAATTCTTCAGAAAAAAGTTCAGAAAATCCTCCAAAAATTCAAAACAATAATCCTCAATTAAGAAAAACTTCCCACTTAGGGTACCGAGAGCACAGAAAAAGTTCGAAAATTCTACCAGAAGGTCAAAAAATATCGAGATAAAATCAATGAAAGAGATCGATCGCTGTCCACATTTTAATAAAGAAACTTTCTACAAAAAATTATCAAACTTGCAAGTTTGAAACAGATTTCCGATGAGGTTTTCAGATAAACATAAGCTTTAATGTAATTGAAAAAACAAGATTCAAAATAGTAAACACTTGTCAAAAATGACAACTAAGGTGATGGAAGTCCTGAATTATTGCATGGTGTAATATTTCAATGACTTTTTGAAATCTTTCAACATAACAGTTGACAGTCGAGTTTCGTTGCCGACTCGATCAGGTTCAGTCGGCTTCTGTAATGTGCAACTTTGCTCGACTCGACTTCTATAGTTGACCCCATAATCGTTACTCCACGTTGCATTCTTTGATGCACCCACATTTATTTATCAAAAAAATTGAAATGTGTGATTCGAATGGACAACAAGAAATCTTCCAGATATCAAATTGAAGCTCCAGCATCGAAGTATTGTATCGCAGGTTTGATATTTTGACATTTTCAGAACAATGGGCGATAAGCCCAATGGAGTTCTCCACCCGAAATATTCAAAATAGTAAATATCAAGCTCACACGAAAATTATCGCCCATAACTAACAGATTATATAAAAAAAGTTATGCAAATCCGAGAAGTTCAAGTCAAATCGATGCGTCATCAGGCGTGGAAGCGCTCTGTCGCCTGTGCCTCTGTGCGGAGGAATCATTGAGGCTGATGGTGGGAATGGTTGTCGCCGCCGCCGTTAAGAAAAATGGCTAATGGCCCAGGAAACTTCCGCTGAGGAGCCGTTCCGCGTCGACTGGCAGATCGCAAGTGGTTCGGCGAAAAGCCCCACCACCGCTAAAAGAAATCTGCTTCCACAGCTGCGGACGGCCGACACGGCCATGTTCTGCATTGCCGTCGCTTTCTTGAATCGCTTGGGAGGTGAGGATTATTCCGCTTGAAGTGAAGCAAAGTGGCATCGCATGGCAAGGGCAAGGATCGACGTCTTTTAATTATTGATGGCTAATTCGCCACCAGCCTGTGGTAAGTGCTGCAGAATAAATCAATTTTATGAGTCTCCTTATAATTCGCGAGAAAAGTTTCCTGGTAGCTTCGTATCGAGCAAAAGCGATTGGTACGTGAATCATTTTTCCACATTCAGGAAGGACACGTCATTCTCTTCGGTGCAATTGTTTGAAAATAGAACCCTGATTCATGTATGACTAGGTCAGATGACAAATTGGATGGATGGCAGCAGCGTTTCAATTTATCTACCTGATCTAGCACGAAATTAGCATACTTAATAACATCAGCCAAGGCATCTTACGGTTAATCCAAAGTGCGAACAGCAGCCATCATATCGACGGGGCTCGTATAATGGTAATACGTATGATGATTGCATCCGAATGAATAGGAGCGAGAGCCCCTGATTGCACACTTGGCACAGCTTGGCGTCCGATGAATGCCGAGATATTGCTCAACTTGTGACGAAATCCTCTCCTCTATTCAAAGCACGCAAATCGCTCTATCAATGGAACCAGTCAGCCGGTCGTCGCGAGTAAACAACTCTGCCAGGAGGAGTGAGAGTTCCTTTCCTTTCCTTTTCCGCGTCGGCTGCCGGCACTCGGTAGCGGCAGCAGCGTCGTAATCGTGTGTAAATGGGTCGTAAAATCACTTCGAATTGATACGCTCTTGGAGCCTTTTGAGTTCGGAACAGGTTGGGATTTTTCTAACGTGTTGATCCGGAAGGCGTTCGGTGTGGCAAGTGAACGGTATTCACAGCAGATGATACAGTGAGTTGTCAACTTGAGGGGTTCGTTGAAAAAGCTCATGGATTGGAAGTGGCCACCAAGGTACAAACTTGAAAAACATACTTCGAAAAATCAAGAAATCAGCGTTGGTACCGCAAACACTTTGCTGCCTCAATGTATGGCGTTCACTGACGTTTGGGAATGAAATTGCATAACAGAACAGCCTACTTTTCCAAACTAAAAAATGTCTAATCGACTAATGCACAAGACAGTGAAAAAGTGTTCACATTGTTGAGGCAATAAAGCTCGATTTAAACCCCGTTCACATTACAACCTATATTACGTGATATAGAGTATCTTGATATCAAATGCCATGCACATTATTTCCAGTGAAAACTAGATGTATAGATGCTGATATCAAGATAGCCTGTATCACGTAATATCGGCTGTAATCTGAACAGGGTGTTATTCAAAACTATGACGCACTGTTATTGTTTACAGCCGCCCTAGTGATCGAATCTCAAATGTTCGGCAGCAGATTGATTGGGACTCTCAATTTGGGAGGCTTTCCTCTTTCAGAGGTAAACGTTTTGCTACGGTTCATTAGGATTTGAATATGTTGTGACAGATGGAACCCGGAAGAAGAGGATCAGTACTACATCGAAAATTCAAAATCAGTTTCAAAAATTGCAAAACCGTTGAATTTGGATAAATCTATCGTGTGCAGGGTCTTCAAACGTAACCTTATAGTACGTTCACACTACAGCTTATATTACGTGATATAGAATATCTTGACATCAAATGACATGTACATTATTTTCAGTGAAAACTAGATATATAGTTGCTGATATCAAGATACTCTATATCACGAAATATAAGCAGTAGTGTGAACGTACTATTAAATGGAAAACTATTGTTGAAAACGTTTATTGTGTAGGTTGTAACAAAACAGAAGGGCTGTTTTTAACATTAGGTGAACCCGGTGTGGGCGCTGCTATGCTTGCAACTAAATTCTAGCGAATCTAACATTGAGAGACTCTCTGTGATTACTTTCTCTTTCTTTCCAGCACTAATGTGTTTCGATCTGTACTAAAGAACCCCTCGAAAGTTTTGTAATGGCGCTGTAGTAAATGAAAAAGAGCCAAACAGAAGAGCATCTCTCATTGAAAGATTCGCCCTATTGACAAAAGTTCCTAGAATTAGAGGAAATTTAATAGTACTGGCGCGTTTATGGTTGTTTTTCGGAATAACAGTTTTGTCAAAATATTTTCGTTTGATAATGTGTGATTTAAATTATAGAGTTTATTTATTTTTCTTTATGTTTTCATTTATTTGCATTTTTAATTTAACCCAGAAATCGGTAGTTTCTACCATGATTTTTCTTTCCGTGTAGAAGCATTTCATAGACAAAATTTTTATCTTCAAACTAAGCCGATTTATGTCAGTCTGAACGTAATTTCCTCTTGCCTAATGTAGCACTGAGAGTAGCTCAAATATTCCGCTTACTTGACTAAGAAGGGGTTCAAACTTTTATCAGAACATGCTTCTTACCGAAAAATACTTCTTTTTCAGCAAGGGGAGGGATCTCGAACCACCATAAACACATTACTTGCCTCTAAAAGCCCCCAGATGCCAAATTCGGTTCCATTTGCTTGATTAGCTCTCGAGTTATGCAGAAATTTCTATTCCATTTTTATGAGAACCCTCATTTCATAAAAGGTAGGGGTCTCCAAACCACCTTACTCAACAAACATCATTGTTGAATAACCTCTTGTTCAAACAAATTTGGAGAAGTAATTCAGCATTCTAGAAGAAACAGCTGAACAACTTCTCCAAATTTGTTTGAACAAACAATTATTCAGCATTAATGTTTGTTGGGTTGAAACATTTGTTGCATTCAAAGATTCCCACTTGCCAAATTTGGTTCCATTTACTTGATTAGTTGTGTCGAGTGATATAGAAAATTGTTTTTCATTTGTATGAGAGCCCCAGAGAAAGGGTATTAAACTACCATCGAAACATTTTCTGCCTCCAAAAACTCTCACATGCCAAGTGTGATTCCATATGCTTGATAAGTTAGGCAGAAATTCGTATTTAATATGCATGAGAGCTCCCCCCGGGTTAGACAGACAGACGGACAGACAGACAGGCAAGGACATAAGGGCCAGCAGGGATTGCGAGGACGCGTCCAGAGGTTTAACGACCACCCCTCCTTCTCTCCTCAGCGAGTTAACATGGCGGGAGCTCGGATTCCACAGCGAACACCCTATCGACATTAGGATCAAAGCTAGTGAGAACATACTGGTCATAGCATTGAATAAGGACACGACAAAGATCAACGGATTGGACTTGACGCGCAGGGTTGGTAATCGGGCTATTTTGCTTTCTCAGTATGGAAGAGTGACACCTTCCAGAAAGTGGGCTTATGGTGTGGCTGCCCCCGTCTCGGTAAACCTTTGGCAGGTCTCCGGATACGTTTGAATCTTGTCACCTTAAGTGTTGGGTAGAAGGCTCAGATGGAACATTCCTGACTTACGCCGATCCGGTACTAAAAACTTGGTCCCCATGATAGACCGTGTCAACCCTAGCATGGCCTCCCTGATTCAAATATAACCATGAGATTACGATAGGCGACTATTTACAACGATAGCGGTTAGGAGGAGGGACCCAACAACAAGAAGGACGACGGAGGAAAAATACAAAAAAAATGAAAAGTTCAATCTTCAAGTTTGAGCAGTTTCAATTCTCATATATTTTTATAATAGGGTATGTATCCCTATACTCAGCCTAATATGCAACAATCGATAACATTTTTCATTGTAACTCATAAAGTATTGAAGCGGCAAACAAAATTTAACTAGCTATACACTTGCTAAGATATGTTTAATAAGCCATCTGGTAGTATGTATCAAGAAAAGTTACACAACTCATTTGATACAGTCAGCAACTTTAGAGGGAAATAGATGTAATGTCGGTCTATGGGTACCAAATTGGGTCTAATCATGGATGCAAGTTCGTCCCGTTCGATAGGTTTGTTTTTCTGATTTTCTGATTCAAAGCGTTGCCAGCTGTATTCGCTCTACCCAACAAACAATTTTACTAATCAAACTTTACTTAAACTGCTAAGAAACACTTTAGTGATTTTTATATATGATTCAGCGGCCGTTCGACTATCAAAACATTTTTTTGATTCGACTATCAAAACAGAATTTTGATTTTCTGAAATAGGTACAAAGCAATGAACCAGTGTGACAGATCTTTACGTGGCTATAGAACTCCTCAAGTTCTTCTGACATTTTTGTATACTGTTCAGGTGATATCAAGGAGATATTCAGTCTTGTAATACTTTTATTTGACTGTTCATGTGCCCAGTCATATAGTTCTTGAGGAGTTTTGATTGTGTATCCATAATCTTGAGCAAAGCTTGCTCTCTGCCATTCGCTTGAGATTACCACCTATAGCATTACATGGACCTTTCCCATGAGACGTTCCAACCCATACATGGACTTGAAATTTCACACGCTGGCAAAGTTCCTTTTGTTATTATAATCTTCGCTTCTCCATCTGACATGAACAAACTTTTTGAGCAATGTATTGAATTTTGTTTAATGAAATCTAGCAATTTTGATACAAACAACTGAACTGCTATTGAATCAAAGGTCAATACTTTAGATATTATGATGGAGCTTTTGTTTTCCAAATTATTGTCCTTCCTGTAATATACTTTAAAGTTGTGGTAATAAACAGGATCAATCTCCTTATTCAATTGAATTATCACTAAAGTTTTAGGAAATTAACAATTTAATACTTTAATAAGCCCTTTCTAAATAGATTTTCCAAACATTCGAAAACCCTTACAAAATCCAAATTGTCATTATAATTAAATTTAATTGGCTTCTGTGAGGTTTAAGGACCAAATTATAAGTAGAGTTGGCGCGATACACGGTAAAAATTGGACATGAAAAATTTGTTGTGTGTGTGTGGGTGTATGAGTGTATGTGTGTATGTACAATCCAACGCCCACCGTCCGGCAGTGTTTTTATGGAAGAAAAATGTTTGCAGTAAAACGAACTTTTGTCGACTCGACAAAAGTTTTTAGCCCGGGAGTTGGAAGGTGATAGCTCTGTTGAATTCCAGTGACCCATTTCAGAATGCCTGGTTACTCACGTTCATTCCGAGATCACTTTCACTAACAACCAGCCCTGCATAGACACAATACAAACATCAAATGGAAATTAGTATTGTGCATACACTTCTATCGTCAAGTCATACTGTTTTGACGATGGCACGTATTTAGTAGTATCGTTCAAAATTAGTTATAATCGGATAGATCTCACCGGAAATTGTTGCTGATGTTCAGTCTTCATTTGGATGGCCACCCTGTGATGCTAAAGGATGCAGTTATGTCTCTAAAGCAGAAGCTCTCTGCTATTCGGCAAATATTCCCACATAAATTCTTTTCGCGTGGAACAGCACGAATATACTTAGTACTTCGTGCACAAATGAAATTCAGTGAAAATCGCAGGTAAAAAACACTTTCGAGGAGAAATTAAACTTGAAAAGTCACAATCACTGGGCAATGAATGAAAAAAAAATCACAGCTCTCCTTCTGTAGACCACGTGATGAGTGCATCTGAAATTATATGCCAGCCACTCAGGCGCGTTAGCTTCGATAATTGCTTCTGACCAGCAAATGGCCGTTTTTTACATTGCACTAGTCTTCTTTGCTTCACTTTGCACTCTGTCATTTATCAAAATCCCTCGTTATGATGCGACTCTATATCGACTTTCAAAACTGCTAAAAGTCATGAATACACTCGCGACCAAGCGGAACAACACTCTAATTTAACCTTTTTTGCCGGGTGGCACAATGCTAATAGCACCAACAAACAAAACAAAGCTGAATTTACTCTGCCTCTGGGTGCAAAAAAATACTACTACTAAAATGGGGAAATGCTACCGATCATTACATATTTTGGGAGGGAATCGATTATATTCACTACATCGTACACAAAACACGCGGAGTTGTTATGATTTAACTGTTTATTTAAGTTGAATAACGAATTAATTTTAATATTTTGTTTCGCGAAAACGACGCAGCAAACACAAAACACGTCAGTTTCAAAGCACGGCGTGCTGCGATCAATTTAACATGAAAAATTTGTTGTAAGAAAAACTTTATTTTATACAATTACTAGCTGAGCGTTGTGCGAGCGTTGCTACGCCTGCAACTAAATGAATGAACATTACATAGAACTGACGCTTTTTTTTAATGAGTTTTTTTTATTTGAGTAATAAGGAGTTCAAACTTCTATCAGAACATTCTTCTTACCCAGACACAGTTTGTGGCTTAGTTACCTGGATAATTCTCAGGATTTGTTGAAATTTGTGTTTGAATTCACCATAGAAACATTTCTTGCATTCAAAAAACCCCGCATACCATTTTTGATTCCATTTGCTTGATTAGTTCTCAAGCTATGCAGAAATTTGTGTTTCATTTGTATGTGAGCCGGAAGGGGGAAGCGGTCTCAAACAATCATAAGAATCTTCTCCAGCCCCAAAAATACCTGCATACATATTTTCACTCAGATCGGTTAGACAGACAGTCAGACAGAAATCCATTTTAATATAAATAAAAATCCTGTTTCCAATAACCCCCACATGCCAAATGTGGTTTCATTTACTTGAATAGTTCTCGAGTTATGCAGAAATTTGTGTTTCATTTGTTTGAGAGCCCCCCCCCCCCCATTCAGAAGGCGGAAGAGTCTCAATGACCATAAAAACATGTCTCTCGTTCAAAAATCTCCATATGCCAAATTTGGTTCCATTTGCTGGATTAGTTCTTGAGTTATGCAGAAAATAGTTTTTCATTTACATGGGAGCCCCCCTTTATAAAGGCGGGAGGGGTGTCGAACTATCATAAGATCCTTTCCCGGACCCAAAAACCCCTGCATACAAATTTGCATAGTGGTAGGTATAGTTCACATGTTTGGTTTAAATTTGTGTTTCGTATGTATGGTAGCCCCCCTTTTCAGAGTGAGGAGAGGTCTTAAATTACCACAAAAACATTTCTTGCCTTCAAAAACTCACCCATACCAATTTTGGTTCCATTTGCTTGATTAGTTCTCGAGTTATGCAAGAATTTGTTTTTCATTTGCATGGGATCCCTCCTTTCTAGAAGCGGGAGGGCTCTCGAACTATCATAAGATGCTTTCCCGGACATAAAACCACTGAATACAAATTTGCAAAGCAGTAGGTATAGTTCTCATGTTTGGTTGAAATTTGTTTCATTTGTATGAGAGCCCCCTTTTTAGAAGGAGGAGGGGCTTTGAACCACCATAAAAACATTTCGATGCCTTAAAAAATTCATCCATTCCAAATTTGGTTCCATTTGCTTGATTATTTCTCGAGTTATGCAGAAATTTGGGTTCCATTTGTTTGATAGCACCTCTCCGCCCTTCCTCCTCATATGACGGAAGAGTCTGCAAATCACCATAGAAACATTTCCCTCCTTCAAAAACTTCCATATTCGAAATTTGGTTTCATTTCTCTTATTAGTTCTAGAGTTATGCAAGGATTTGCGTTTCATTTGAATAGGTTCCCCCCCTTTCAGAAAGGGGAGGGGTCTCAAATCAACATAGAACAATTTTTGTCTTCAAAAACCACGACATACTAAATTTGGTTCCATTTGCTTGATTAGTTCTCGAGTCATGAAATTCATTTTTATGTTGAATCTAGCCTCCAAAACCCATATGCTTAAGGTTTTCATGATTAGTACTCGAGTTATGCACCTCCCCAGCCCCCCCATTTAGGATTGAGAAGGGGGTCTCAAACCAACATAGAAACATTTCTTGTCTTAAAAAACCACCACATGCAAAATTTCGTTCCAGTTTACTTGATTAGTTCCCGAGTTATGTCAGAATATTGTGTTTTCATTTGTATGGGAGTCCCCCCTTTTATGACGGGGAGGGTTCTCAAGCTACCATAGAAACCTTTATTGCCTTCAAAAACTTCACACATGCTAAATTTGGTTTCATTTGCTTGATTAGTTCTCGAAGTTGTGCAGAAATTCGTTGTTTCATTTGTATGAGAGACCCCTCTTTCTAGTTAGCGGAGGAGCTCTCAAACCATCAATAAGAAACATTTCTTGCACTTCGAAAACCTCCATATGCCAAATTTGGTTCCATTTAGCTAGGTTAGTTCTCGATGTTAGGCAGAAATTTGTGTTGTATTTGTATGGAAACCCCTTCCCTCCCCTTTCAGATGGTGGAGGAGTCTCTAACTTCCATAGAAACATTTCTTTCCTCAAAAACCTCCACATGCCAAATTTGGTTCTATATGTGATTAGTTCTCGAGTTATGCATAAATTTGTGTTTCATTAGTATGAGACGCCCCCCTCCTCCTCAGATGACGGAAGAGTCTGAGATTACTTTAGAAACATTTCTTGCCTTCAAAAACCTCTACCATGTCAAATTTGGTTCCATTTACTTGATTAGTTCTAGAGTTATGCAGAGACTTGTGTTTCATTTGTATAGGAGCCCCCTCCCTTCCAGAGAGGAGGAGGGGTCTCAAACTACTGTAGAACAATTTATTGTCTTCAAAATCCACGACATAGCTAAATTTGGTTCCATTTGCTTTGATTAGATCTAGAGTTATGAAGAATATTGTCAGTTTCATTTGTATCGACAGCACCCCCTTCTAGGAGAGGAAGGGGTCTCAAACCACCATAGAAACATTTTTTGTCTTAAGAAACCACCACAGGCAAAATTTGGTTCCGTTTGCTTGATTAGTTCTTGAGTTATGCAGAATACTTGCGTTTCATTTGTATGGGAGCCTCCCTTTCTATGACGAGGAGGGTTCTCTGACTACCATAAAAACCTTCTTGCCTCCAAAAACTTCACGCATGCTAAATTTGGGTTCCTTTACTTGATCAGTTCTCGAGTTATGCAGAAATTAATGTGTTTCATTTGTATGCGGAGCCCCCCTTTCCAGTAAAGGGAGGGGTCTCTAACTATCTTAAAATCGTTCTCCGGCCTCAAAAACTCCTGCATACAAATTTTCACGCCGATCAGTCCTTCCGCTCGCGAGTTAAATCGTGACAAAGGAAACCCTAACTCATTTTATTTATATAGATATTGCCTATATTAAAAAAAATATTCCAATTCTTAAATAGCCATTTTGCAAATTGGCTTTAAAATTAAAAGTATTTTTTTAACGTGTAAGAATCGATTTTACAACTTTAACAATTTTTATTCATAAAAGTAAGGACAATTTTCTAAAAGTCACTCATGCATCACTTTTTTGTAAGTCACTTTTTTGAGTAATGTTGATTTAAAAAAATCGATCAAAAAACCTTGGCCATTTTCAAATAGTAGTCTAGATAAATTTTGAAAAAATAAGGTAAGCAAAGTTGCTTTAAAAGACATAGTCTACTAACCTACAAAGTTTTATTGGATTCTGAGAGGGTGCTGCCAATCACGAAGACGAGTTGGCGTGAAATTCGTCAGCTTCTTCAAATCCGCTTTTTACTTTCATTTACCATCTCTTCAATGGGTTGATTCCGAATAACTCAATTTGAAAATGTTCTTTCAAAAAAGAATATGAACATCTATTTCAATTTCCCGAAGCCATGTTTCAACAAATTATCTTTGTTCATAGAATGTCTCAAATGGCACATTAAAGCAATAATGGACCGTTTTCCTGCAATCAGGAAAGATTTGCGAGCATTCCAGCAACACAGTCGTCCGTTTTATACTCAATTTGACATTTATCACCCTCTTACGTCCGTACAGAGATTTTTTTTTCTTTCAACCTACGTTTTTTATTGCCATTTTCCCCCTAGCTTCGCTGGCGAGATTAACGACTGAACATACAGTCACTTCTTGCTCGGCGCTGTGATTTTTACGACAAACGATCGTAGAAACGAATACCGAGAAGACACTTGCTGGTTGCTGCAATCACATATAAAAATAACAATAATAAAAATAACAACCATGATTGTACTTACTTCATTGCTGCTGCTTGCTGTTGCATTTACGTGGGCGCTTCCAGCAGTCAATCAGAAGGCAGATTAGTCAACTGGCGCCCCGTCACTCTCACTCAGGAAAGAGTTCTCTCGCCTCCTCCGCCCCCTTGCCGAGTGCACTCTTGCGGTTGATTCCGATAACGAATAAATCACGTTTCAACTCCCTCACTTCTTCGCACTTTCTTCTGGCAAATAAAACTTTTTGCTTCTTCTTCTTCCTCTGCTTTTTCACTCAGGATGATTGATGGTTTGTTTCCCCCGCAGAAAGCCGAAACTTTTGATTCCTATTTATTCTGGCACTCACACAGCCTGGGCTCGCACTTTATCAATTTCCACGATTTTTTTTTTGATTTTTATTTTCCTTATTTTCACGAGCTGCAATCAAAACCCGCTGGCGGCGGTGACCGTTTTCAATTTTCTTCTAATACCTAGGAAAAACATGAATCACTGCTCTGTGTGTGTGTGGACTGCTTTTCCACCCGGGTGAGCATCGGAGGAAAATCAACACAAAAATATATAATCACTACTCATTTCGGTGGAATTATGTTTTTTCTTCTTCTTTTTTTCTGAATTCCTCTGCATCACTTTTCTTTTCACAAGCGTGGCACTTTTGGCACAACTGCGATGCTAGAGCAGGACTAGACGCTATTTTTCTGGCTCTGCTCTTGCATGTCTCGCGTGGATGTGTGTGTGCGCTAGTCAACCATTCACTGTTTGATATCGCAGTGCCAAAGCCAAGAGGTTCGGAGGAAGTGGGTATTAAAATAATAAATGGCTGAGATTATTATCATTGAAGCAACAAAATTAAATCAACATTTCTGGTGATCGGGGGTAGGATGGTTTCGGGAGTGGGTTTAAAAAACCGGCTGGTTTGAGAACGGAACAGTTTTGGACCAGTCTATGCCCAGCTAGAATCAGCACCGGAAAAAGTAGCGTCTCCAGGCTTTGAGAGCGAAATCCCACTCACTTTTTCTCCACCCGGCAGCAAAGCCCATGAAAACGATTATTTGTGTGTGTTTTTCCGAACGGTGGAGTTGCTCTAATTGTTGTTTTTACGCCCGCTCGCTTGCGTAAAATAACTTTGTGCTTGATACCTGCCATACGCAGGAATTGTCTTCGTTCGGTGAGGGAATTCAAAGGTTTGGTAGCAAACAATTGTTTTTTTGGTGATCCAATCTGAAGAATTCACATTAGGAAAATGTTCATTAGGTTAAAAAAATGAACACTAACATATAAAATATTTTCGTTTGCTAATGTGGGAAATTTCTGCAAAAATAGACATATGTTTGTGTTTTTAATTTAACCCTTGGATCGATTTTGCATTCTGCGTAGAAGCAATTCATAGACAAAACATTTATCTTCAAACGAAGCCGTATCCTGTCAGTTAAAACGTAATTTTCTCTTGCATAACCTTAGATTAACTTCTTGTGCATAATGTAGCACTGAGAGTAGCTCAAGCTTTCCCCTTTCTTGACTTATAAGAACGGGTTCAAACTTCTATCAGAATATGCTTCTACTGGTAGGAATACACATTTTGTGTTAAAGTTGCATGGATAATTCTCATGTTTGGTTCAAACTTCTGTTTCATTTGTTTGAGGTCCCCCCCCCCCCCCTCACTCCAGAGAAGAGGCGTCTCGAGCCACCTAAGAAAAAAATCCTGCCTAAAAACCCCCACATGCCAAACTTGATTCCATTTGCTTGATTAGTACTTTAGTTTTGCAGACATTTGTTTTTCATTAGCAAGGGAGCCCCCTTTCTAGGGGCAGGAGGGTCCCAAACTATCTTGAGATCCTTTCGCTGGACCAAAAAACCCTGCATACAAATTTGCATAGCAGTAGGGATAGTTCTCAAGTTTGGTTTAAATATGTTTCATTTGTATGAGAGCCTCCCTTTCCAGAGAAGGGATGGTTCTCTGACTTTTATAAAAATCTTCTCAAGCCCCACAAAATCTCTCCATACCAAATTTTACGCCGATCGGTTCAGTATTTTTCGAGTCTATGAGGTTCAGACAGACAGAAATCCATTTACATACATGTACTACCTGATCCCGGTGCGAGCGTTGCTACGCCTGCAACTAAATGAATGAACAATGGTTTTTTTTTTTGGAAGGAGGTTTTTTTTACTAAGAAGGGGTTTAAACTTTTATCAAAACATTCTTCTTACCCGAGAAATACACAGTTTGTGTTTTAGTTATCTGGTAAATTCTCATGTTTGGTTGAAATTTGTGTTTGGAATCTCCATAGAAACATTTCTTGCCTCCAAAAACCTCCACATTCCAAATTTGGTTCCATTTGCTTGATTAGTTCCCGAGTAATTCAGAAATGTGCGTTTCATTTGTATGGAAGCACCTCCTCCTCCCTTCCAGAAGACGAAAGAGTCCAAACCACCTTGGAAACATTTATCTTCTTCAGAAACCTTCACATGCCAAATTTGGTTCCATTTGCTTTATTAGTCCTCGAGTTTTGCAGAAATTTGTGTTCCATTTGGTTGAGAGCCCCCCTCTCCTCCCCTCCTTATATGGAGGAAGAATCTCAAATCACCATAGAAACCTGGGCAAGAACTGATGAAAACTAAAGAAAACATCTGTAACTTTTGTCGCTTTCAAGCGTGGCTTGTAAACAAGGCCATTTCCGCTTGGAGATTGTCTAGGAACATTTCCAGCCAGAAACGCTAAGGGAGCGTTCATTAATTACGTCACGCAAAAATTGACTTTATATACCCCTCTCTCCCCCTTGTCATGTTTTTGTATAGACCTTCACATTTTTTTGTATCGATCGTCACGTTTTCACAAACCCCCCCTCCCATCTTACTGCGTGACTTAACTAATGGACCTTCTCTAAAAAATATATTGATTTTGCCTCGATAGTCTCCCATTGTAATGAAATTTTGTCCATATGTAAGTTTCTACCCAAGATAAAAAATCTCATGAAAAAAATCCTTAAATTCCCTGGAATAATTTTCTATAAAGGCTTATGTGTTTAATGTTTTCATTTAATTTTTTCAGAAAAACATAAAATGTAAACGATTGTTCTGACCAAAATGTGGTCTAAGAAAAAGTTGTAAGTCATTAAGTGTTCTTTAAGAAAAAAATACACTGAAACCAAAAAATTTAAATTTATGCTTACCCCCCCCCCCCTTTGAATTTTATAAAAAAAATTGTTGGAAAAACTTGAAGTTATGTACTAAAATCTGGTGAAAATTTCAAGACGGTCATTTATTTAATTTTTAAATTTTTGTTCCTAAATTTTATAGATTTTTTGAATTTTGTAAAATTTTTGTAAAATTTTCTAACAATGCTTTGCCAAAAATAGACTCTACTTATTAATTTTCAATCATCATCCATTTCAATCGTCTCCTTGAAAACTTCTATCGTAAACCCAGCCGTTCCGAAGTTATTGTGAATTTTACTAAAGGAAATTTGGTTGGTACGGATGGACAAATTTCGCGACAAAAATCGATAACTCGAAAACCATTAACTTTAGACAGATGATGCCTTCAGGAGATTTAATTTTAAAATAAGATCTATGTTTTGGTTTGAGTGGTGACTAGGGTGGTCCTTTAATGTTCATAATAAAATATTTAACTTTTTATTCTTATGATTTAGAGTATTTTTGCTTCTACAAATTGTAGATGATTTAATTTAATGAAACCTTGCTCAAGAAATTCAAGCTTCTATCTCATCTACGTATCATTTTATTACAGTTTTCTAACTTTCCATAGGGTGGGACTTGAAAAAACAGTTTTTTGCTGTAACTTTTTCATTTCAATTTGAATTTGAAACCTTTGCATAAATGACTTTTAGGGATATAAAATGACGCACATTTTGAAGATACAAGATAGTTGCTAGTTATTGTATAAAAAAAGTTGTAGGGGTTGAAGTGTTAAAAAAATACGTTTTTGCAAGATATCTTACTCCCTTATTTGCAAATATTTGCAAACACAGAGTACGTGAACTGAAAGTACAAACTTCCATCTACAAGATCTATGCAAAATTGTTTGTCCCCTTTTGTCCCCTTTAGGAAAAAAACTCATTTTAAAATAATGGATAGTTTTGCATTTGTTTTCTACATAATTTTCGATCAGCAGAATCAACAATTATCATCAAAAGAGCGTAGAACGCGAGTTTTTTAATGAAAATGTTTGTATTTTTATATTAATCCATCTCCGTTAATTTATTAACATTTATATCACAGACAAACAGACATAACACATCGAACATTTTTGCACTACAAATCATCGTCACTAACACACGTGCGCCATCTGTTGAGCACACTGTGATGGATGATAAAGCTGAACAGATGGCGGTAGTGTGTTAACGTTAAGCGTAAGAAAATCTAGTATACGCGCTACCTGTGACGCTACTACCAACTAAGAAACATTTGAATTGACCCGTTTAATGCGTAATCGATGAAAGAAACTGCAAGTGTTATGCTCTGTTTGTCTTTGTTGACATATTCACATTTGTTTACTTGCATTTATTTATTTACATTAATAAATTCATCTAGATATATTAACATTCAGCTATTATCATGTTTTTATTTACATATTTTGATATGCTAATGTAAATATATAAATGTTAATATGCATAAACGTAAATATATTTTGGAAAAATATGTAAATTCAGAGAAGTGGGGGGAGGAGGGGAGGAGGAGGAGGGAGGAGGAGGAGGAGAGAGGCGTGAGGCGAGAGAAATGTGAAAAAAAAAAAAAAAAAAAAAAAAAAAAAAAAAAAAAAAAAAAAAAAAAAAAAAAAAAAAAAAAAAAAAAAAAAAAAAAAAAAAAAAAAAAAAAAAAAAAAAAAAAAAAAAAAAAAAAAAAAAAAAAAAAAAAAAAAAAAAAAAAAAAAAAAAAAAAAAAAAAAAAAAAAAAAAAAAAAAAGTTTCTTCTTATTATGGTGTTGCCTTGTTTAACACACACACACACGCTGTATGGTGCCATGGGACACACACACATTTA